>CAUYRH010042474.1:0-49701 GCA_963574655.1 Perodicticus potto | reverse complement strand
TTATTCACTGGGTTGGCAAAGGCATAGAAGCTCCTTCAGAGAGCCAAATGAGTTGCTAAATCAAAAGATACTCAACCTTACTAAATGTAGAATACAAACGTCTTCATACAATAACTAAGAAAATGCCATGAAGGGTATGTTAAACAGTTTGATGAAAACATTTCAGATCGTATATGAAACCAGCACATTGTACCCCTTGATTGCACTAATGTATGCAGCTATGATTTAATTAAAAAAAAAAAAAAAAGATACTCAACCAAAAAAAGGGAAAAAAAAGGAAAAAGGAACTCCACAAAAGTACAACAGTGTCCTGAATTTACTGCAGTCCTGCCTCACCCAGTGCAAAAAGCAAGAATGTTTTGTAATTTGGTGACAAGTTTACTAGGTTGAATTCCAAACCAACACCTATTAAAATACTTCAGGCTTTCTGCTTTTAAGGTTTCTCATTTTAGGTCCCCCATTCCCACACTGCTTACCTACAAAGCTCTGTTTTTTGCTCTCCCACAGTGGTGCTGCTCGGACACCGTTCGCTACCAAGGCAAAGAAGGCCTTTTTAACCTGAAGAAAAACAAGAGCAATACAATGCGCCTTTGAAGTCTGGATGTCAGGAAGAAAAACACTTTCAGTTAACACAGCCCACCACATCTTATCAGTTATCTTCAATGATCAGTCTTGTAAGCTTGATAACCTTACGATAATGGGATTTATTAATATTAGCAAAAATCATTTTTTATTATACTTAAAGTCATACAGGGTTTAGAGATTATTTCTTAAAACTGAAATAATGTAATTAACTTCAATTTTTTTCTTATTGCGTCTAAGAACTCTAGTATATACAGATTTTATATAATTAAGAGATAAAACAGTTAAATTTCAAAGCCTAATTTCTCCTGTATGTGGTTATCAATTCATTCAAAATACTGAAGTTGCATCAAATTATGTGAAATAACATTTTTTAGTATGTCCAAAAATGAGACAAACAGGTACACTTTCTCATTTCCCTGAGACAGAGAAAGAAAAGGTCTGAAAAATACAATATACTGGCTGGGCACCTGCGGCACAGTGGTCACGGCGCCTGCCACATACACTGAGTCCGGCAGGTTTGAACCTGACCCAGCTAAACAACAACGACAACTGCAACAAAAAACCAGCCGGGCCTTGTGGCAGGAGCCTGCAGTCCCAGCTACTTGGGAGGCTGAGGCAAGAGAATCGCGTAAGCCCAAAGGTTGAGGCTGCTGTGAGCAGTGACGCCACAGCACTCTACTGAGGGCAACATAGTGAGACTCTATCTCAAAAAAAATAAATAAATAAAATACAATATACTTGCACATTTATACCTTCAAGAGACAAACACGCATTGTGTGCCTATGATGGTTTGGGCACTGTTCAGACTTATGCTGTCTTATTTAACACCCATAACAAATATCCTTTGAGATACTGTAAGTTATCATATCTGATGCTTTTTTAGTAGCCAAAGGATCAGTGCTGAAAATGATACTCTATATTCAGATAGCGAATAAGCAGAGAAAAAAAAAATCCAACCTGATTATTAATCCAAGAAACACAAATGAAAACAAATTTAAAGCATCATTTATAGCTGCTAAATATGCCAATATTTTTAAGTTATAGCTCCTAATGCAAGGAAACCACTATTGGCACCATAAACCGACAAAATATATTTTGAACCACAGCTTATATAAAGAATCACAAAATTAAGGCTGGGTGCAGTGGCTCATGCCTGTAATCCTAGCTGTTTGGGAGGCAGAGGTGGGAGGATCACTTAAGTCCAGGAGTTCAAGATCAGCCTGGGCAACATAGTGAGATCCTGTCTCTAAAAAAAAAAATTAAAAAATTAGCTGAGCATGGTGGCATGCTCCTGTAATTCCAGCTACTCTGAGGCTGAGGCAGGAGGATCTCTTGAGCCCATGAGTTTGAGGTTACAGAGAGCAGCCTGGGCAACACAGTGAGACCCTGTCTCTAAAAAAAAAAAAAAATCATAAAATATACTATTTGTGGAGCAGCTTTTTGTCTTTTGAATTATTTTAGCAGTGGGATTCCTAAAACAAAGATGTTCTACGTGGCATAGATGCTTAATCTTGAAAACTAAAAAAAATCCACGCCCACAAACAAAAAGAAATTTGTTAAATACTAGCATACCAATTAGAAAACACATCAAATAACAATTAAAATAGTATAATTATGAAGATGATGAAGTAAAAAAAATTTGACAGTGAAAAATGCAGTGAAATGTAAATGATAGTGAAAATGTAAAATTATACATTATGATACGTATATAAAATATATGTTTAAATGGAGAAGATGGAAGGGAAATAAATGAAAACTTAAATTGATATATTAAGGAGCTGAGACAGTAAAATGTGTATTTCTTTAAAAAAAAAGGTTACATTATTATATAGTTTTCTTTAGCTAAAATTAAATGATTACTTTCTCTCTCACTATACTGACAACTCTTTGTTAAAATAATAACGAAAAGAAATGGGTAAGAATCACAGGACCCTAAAGAAGACTCCAGGATGAAGAATCCGGCACCTATTCTGTGACGCACGTTGCCTTTATGCAGGATCACTCAGGTGGGTGCACGCTTCACCAGCACCGGGGGAGGAGGACGGCTGCTCGGTGGGTCTCATGGATTATTTTACACACTTCTCTTAACCCAGCCCAGGACGTGGGCTGAATACCGCAGTGACTCCAGACACTAGTGTCTGTGCCTGCGGGGGTGGGGTCTAGGTTGCGGCTCCTTATGAGACGAATGCCTGAGGATCTGAGGTGGAGCTGAGGCGGTGAGCTAGCACAGGGACCATCTAGTTTCAGGGAAACAAGCAAGTAAGTGCAGGGCTCCCACTGATGCTGCATTATGCTGAGTTGTAGAATTATTTCATTATATGTTACAACGTAATAATCATAGAAGTAAAATGCACTACAAACGCAATATGCTTGAATCATCCTGAAACGCCCCCCCCCCCAATCTATGGAAAAACTGTCTTCCGTGAAACTGGTCCCTGGTGCCACAAAGGTTGGGGACTGCTGATCTAGGGGACCAGTCAGTTTCAAGTTGCAAATAAGCACAGTGGACATCTACAGATAACTGTGGACCAGATAACATCTGGTCAAACCGTGTGGTAATTTAAAAAACCAAGAAAAAAAGTACTGCTATTAGTTTAGTTTGCTAATATTCTGGTATTTGATTTGGATGTTTTATGTTTATATCTTATATAAGTGATCACATATAGATCCAGCAGATTTTAAAGAACCTTTGTACACTTGCAGGGGTGTCCAACCTGATGCCCCCAGGCTGCATGTAGATTGTGTGAGGACTGCTTTGTTTATTTGTGATGATGGAATCATGAGATTATGGATGCTTCTTTTTTGGCACATCAGCTTTTGTTGGTGTTTGTGTATTTAATGTGTGGCCCGAGACAGCTCTTTCTCCCATGTGCAGCAGAGGAGAAAACAGCTTGGACACTCCTGCTAGAGAAGGTCATCAAACTTCAAGCTTAAAAAAAAATGGCACCAACATACACAGGGTTTTAATTTTGAAACTCAAATACAGTGACTGTTACTTCAGAACTGGAAAAAAAAAAATTCCTGCTTCCTCTGGCTGATCTGCTATCTGAAAGCTCTTGGCCCCCTATAAATGATGCAGTTGCGTAAGTGTCTGAAGGCCACTGTAAACAGCACAAAAAGGGAACGAACACACAACAGTAAATCTTAAGGTTGCAAATACACGTGTGGAAAACATACAGGCCAGGGACAGGGATGCAGAAACTTGCTGTGTGTGCTCAATCGAGTCAATTTGGAGAGAAAACACTGCTGAGGTTGCCCGGGTCAATGGTGTGGTTTATAGAGAGAGAACCCCCAGTAAGGCAGAAGTTCGGTGGCAAAGAGAATGTTAAGACTTTAAGGTGCAAGGTGGCATTTCGTCTGCACGACAAGGTTAAACAACCCAACCCCAAAGGAAGTAAGAGGCCATCCGGCCGGGGCCAGACATACTGGACTTCAATGGCTCCTTTTCCACATAAAAGGTGGACTCTACATACCCATTTGAAAAATTCTTTTTTTCAGACTGAAATAATACACGCAATAGCTTGCTTTCTGATATGCTCAAACACCAAAACTTTTCTGCTAGCTGCCTCCTAGCTACATGGTGCTGGCTCATTCCTCAGCTCTCTGAGCTTCAATATTCATAGTCATCAAACGGGCAATGCTTTCCTTGCTGGTTTACTGTGTGAGTTAGATTCAGCACAGTATTCAGTTCGGAGAGCCATAAAGAACAAATGCTTTACTTTTCCTCCCCATATTGACCAAACCAGAAGCTGACAGAGAAGGACTCACTATTTTAATTCCACCCACAAGAAGCGCTGACCACACATCATGAAGTGTCAGTTCTGTCCATCAAACAGGGGTGGGGAACCTGTGGCCTTCTGATTTCAAGACTGCTCTTTTTTAAGCACCAAAGGAGGTAAGAAAGGCTTTATCTTTCTCTGATGTGTCCATTAATCAAAGGATTTGTTGTGTAAAATTTGGATTCAAAAGGTCACACTAAAGAACATGTGGCCTTACGGCTGCAGGCTCCCTCCGCAGGGTGAGGCTCCTAAGACTTGGCTCTCCTAACCACACGTGCAGGGAACGGTCTGAGCAGCAATTTAAAATTATACTGGGAAAATTCTTCATACCTAGAGAAGGCACAGGGTGTTGCCAGTTGACCAATAAACAGGATAAAACGAGGGCTGGAACTATCTAGTTCTAATTTGTAGGAAAAAACCTCAGGGATTGTATCTTTGAAAATTTCTTTCTTTTCAACTGAGATGCAATTTTCTCAAACATTTACCAATTTTGAAATGTACATTTTAATAGGATTTTCAAATAACCAAATGTGATAATTAGATAAAGTAAAGACGGAAAATAAAACTTTAATAGAGATGGTTTTGTAAAATAGCCTGTAAGCCCGAACTATTCTAGGTGTGCGGCTGAGGAGGAAACAGCTTACACACAGGAAGAACCCGTAAGATTTTGCCATCTTATATCTGCAGAAATCTAGGAAAGATGTATAGGAAAGGGTTCTAATAATGTTAGGCCAAAGAGGAGGAATTTAACACGGATTTGGTGCAATTTATTGCTATATGTGGACTTCCCAGAATTTTCTCATTTAACATTTAGCACAGGCATCTGGCCGTGGCTCTCTCCACTTGCCTGGGTAACTGACTGAGATGCAGGGCGTTGCTGAACCTGTGTTTTGTGAGGCTGAGATGCCTGAACACTGGTGGCACAGATAAGAAGTGGGAAGGCATAGGCACAGGTGACAGGCGCTGGCAGTCGCCTCGTGCAAACTGCACACTCAATGCGGAGGACACTCCCTTGCTGGGCATCTGAGGAATCTCTGAGTAAGGAATGACAAGCCCTTGTAGCAGAGAGCAAGTGCCGGTGCTTCTACCAATCACAGGGCAGGCACGTGGGCCGTCAAGGGCAACCCAGGAGTGATGGTTAGAATGGTCTGGCCTGCAGAATGACCAGTGATGCCTGACTGATTACTACATTTCTAAAAATTAAGTAGCTGCTCAGCTTTCTAAAATGAAAACTCCATTTAGGGGCCATAAACCTGGCCTGTGTCATCAAACTGGCCCCGAGCCAGCCCACAGAAACCGGCAGAGGCGGCTCACAGTACGGCCCCTGCACACCCTGTCCCTTCTCCTCCAAGCCTTTTCCAAAGGGATGTGCATGAGGAAATGTAGGCTTCTGAGGGCTCCTGGACACTGATGGACACTGATGCCCAGAACCCCAGAACCCTCATGCCACTACAATCTGCTGATCAAAGTGGGTGGGGACTATGGCCACGGGGCGACAGAATCTCAGCTCAAGTTTGAATCATACGGTACAGCAGCTCCCACACTGTGGTTATTGCCTCAGTCTTCAGCAAAAAAAAAATTATTTTTAATTTTATTTATTTATATATTTTTAGAGATAGGCTCTTGCTTGTTGCCCAGGCTGGTCTTGAGCTCCTAGGTTCGAGTGACCCTCCCACTGGGACTACAGGTGCCACCTGTTTTCTCTGTTCCTGAGCATATGTTTGGAAGTGACACACCCAACAGGTGGCAGAATCTACCAAGGACTCTCTGACTCACAGGGCTACAGGCTAGCAAAGCACACCCGGTAGGGGACGCACAGAGGTTGGTGCCCCATGGCAGGACCTGACAGCAGGGGTTCCACATCACCCGCCCGCCCTGCCCACAGCTGCTGCAGCTCCTCCAATGTCCCTGTCCTTGGGAGACATAAGGACCCTACCCAGACACACACTCTTTTCCTGCACACCGACTTACAAGGCCCCGGAGGCACTGTGCTTTACTGGCAAGGAGACATTTTCACATGTCTCAGGGCTCCTCCTCCGATCAGCTTCGCACACTGCACATTGCCACACTGACCCACTACACTTCAGATGTCTCTGTGACATGTGCAGGCCAGAGGATGGGGGACAGACTCCATAGGAGTCAGGGCTCAGCACCTCCGAATGGGCTGGAGCGTGGCAGAGACCCCTCCAAGGTGAAATGCAGGTTCATGCTCTGAACACCCCCTGGCATCCCACACCACTGAAGGTTTCTTGGAAGCAACACATACCACATGTGCACGTGCTAATTTGACCCGTGCACTGGGCAGCTCTAAATCACCAAGCAACCATGCCCTCTCTCACAGACAATTATTTTCCTTTTGGAGATGGTTCCTAGATTACTACTGGGCCCTGGAAGAGACTAAACTGGCTGTGAGGAGCTGAGTAACCATGAAGCCCTCGCTCCCATCCCGGAGTGAGGCTGCCCAAACCCTAGGCCACGATGCTGGATGTGCACACAGTAGGTGGAGATAGGCTTGCCCAGGTCGTGAAGTACAAGGAAGCCAGCCGCACGAGCAGGTGACACTAGCTGCTCCGACATGGTTACCCGCGCACCTCCCCCCTCCATCCACGCCCACGGTGTCTGGGGGCTGCTTCACAGGCGCTTCCCCTGCTCAGCTGTCG
This sequence comes from Perodicticus potto, assembly GCA_963574655.1. Taxonomy (NCBI): domain Eukaryota; kingdom Metazoa; phylum Chordata; class Mammalia; order Primates; family Lorisidae; genus Perodicticus; species Perodicticus potto. The sequence goes on along the minus strand of CAUYRH010042474.1, from coordinate 42,677 downwards.
CCTGCTGGCTCGGCACAGTGTGGCTCTCGAGGACACTGGTGATGACAGCCTCCAGAAAACAGAATTTCCAGTTGTTTATGTGATCTCTACTTTATCGGGACTGACATGGCCAGAAGGACACATCTACACTATTCCTTAGGATAATTTCACTATTAAATGTAGAGAATTTCGTGGAACCCATCAGTAGGAAAAACTGAGTCAACCTCTCAGGAGCCGAAGCTGGAAGTGTGGATGCGGCATGAGATGCTCTTCCCCTCGGGGGCTGCACCTCTCCCCTGCTCTGGTCTGACTGTCAGCTCTGTCCTATTTGCTCCTTTCTCAGCTTCCTTACCAATGGCTGGCTTTGGTCCCCGGACCAGTTATCGTTCTGAGTACTCTGTACCTGCAGAATAACTTGGTTATTATATGCATTGTTCTACAGCTTTACTTCTTTTGGAATTAAAAATAAATACAATCTCGGCAAACTTTCTGCCCCCATTCTCAACAGTGACACAGTATCCTATTACATCCCTCTACCAGGATTTACTCAAGCAATCTCTTGAGGCGTTCAGACTGCTGTTGTTACTATTTTCCTCTTTGCTTCTTTAGCTCTTGGGGGTGTGACAGTGACCCACGAAAACACTCAATTCACCCTTTCGAGCATGTCTTGTACTCGCATTAACCAATGCCAACAAATGTTCCCATCTTATTTCCATAGAAAAAAGTTTTTGCTCCTTCCAATGCTAGTGCCGTCCAGGATCCAGGATAACTTCCTGGAGACGATGTGTGCACAGCTTCTATTAATTAGGGAATTGGTGTTTATGGATTAGACACTTTGGATATTCATAAAATACCACATTTTTCATGTAATGCTCATTTTGGCTAAATTTTAAATTCAAAAGTCAAATGCATGGCAAAGGAGAGCCAGGTAAAAATCAGCTGTCACTTACTTTTCTATTGGCAGAAATGGCAGGGGGATGTGGCACTTTAAAAAGTAAATCTCCTGGGAGGTGGGGGTGCAGGTAAACCAGGTTGAGTTTGTGGTATTATTTTTGGGAATTCAGAATTCTAGTTATTTTACTATTTTGGGAATTCAGAATTTCTAGTTATTTTACTATTAAAATTTATAGTTACAACTGTAGTGATTACATTTCTTCAAATGTACCATCCTCCCTATCCCTATGTATTTGGCTGACTCCTTTGTGTCAAAGAAAGTCTTAGTGTTTTAAAAGAGACCCTCAAGATTGCCTGGCCCAAAGAAACCACTTCACAAAAATCAACTGCATTTCATATTAACAAGATACCACTGGAAAATTAAAGTAAATAAAAGCAAAACCATCCTTGTCTTTCTGTTAAGTCCTGTGTAGTAGACATTGGATACAGGCAAAGGGCCTTGGAACAGGGAGCCCTGCGGCGCGGCCGCCCCTGTGTAGGGGGCAGACGCAGACCACAGCCGGGGGGAAGAGAGGGGTGGGGGGAGCTGAGGGGCTGGACAGAGCAGGGAGAGCCTGGGTGGATCAACCAATGCAGAGAATGGAAGAGGATGGGCTACCCTCAAGGGTCCTTACCAGCAAGAGATCCCTCGAGGCCAGGCCGAGACTGCCCTCCACTACACCTGGCCGGGCTTTTCCCCTGCCCTGTCCTTCCTCCCATCCCTTCATGGTTCCTGCTTGGAACATCCTTTATTAAGCCATTTACCTGTAAATTCCCAGCTCAGAATCTTCTTCTAAGGGACTCAACTAAAGACAATCCTACTAGGTAATGATTTATGCCGAAATTATATGCTAAATGTATATATACACATGTGTCTGTACACACACATTTTTTTACACTGATTGTACTCTGTTCACTATGTTGAGCTTATTTCTTTTTTAATTTATTTTTTTGTTGTTGAGTGTGTTATTTAGGACTTTTCCTACGTGACTGCAAGCCACACTGACAGCTACAAAGTGAGCTGCAAAATAAGCACAAGTGAACACCAAGATGATCAGGCCCAAATTTTGTGTGAAATAAAAGTTCTTTCTTAAGAGATTATCCATTTCAGTAATTTTCATCTTTTCTAACCAATATTATTTCAAATCTATTTATTATCTATTCTACTAAATAACCAACAAAGAACATTTGGATACATGGAGGGAGGCCGTACAGTTTAAAGAACAGTGTAGGCTCCAACCCACGCTAGACAGGCCTGCATTCAAATTCTAGATCCCATCACACGCCAGTTCTGGGAATTAAGTCCTTAAACTCTAGAATGTGTTAATTTAGTGTTGTGACCTAAGTTCTAAAAACTCTAAAATTTGAGTTTCCATATCTGCAGAAAAAGGAGAGTAATAGTATGTTCCTTAGAAGGTTGCCACGGAGATTGAGAATTCAGACAAAAGCTCAGCACAGTGTGTGATACATAGAAAAGACTCAGTAAAGGCCCCTGGTATTGCTGAATTCAAATTGCCATATAACGCAGCCATCTGAATAACATACCGAAAAAGCATGAAAACTGAGTACGCTTACTTGTAATGTAGTATCGAAGACAACAAGCTTTGAACTGGTCGGAACGATGTCATAACACTTGTGTGACCTCATGAATCGCATGTAAACACCACTTTCTGAGTCTTCTACTGCTAGAAGGGAAAAAAGGCAAAATATCAGTGATAAAAAAGAACTTCTTCAACTGGAAGAAGAGCATGTAATTAATCTACACTAATGGCCTTAAAATATGAAATGTTTTCCTCTCAAGGACAAGAGCAAGGCAAGGACGTCTGCTCCTGCTGATGCTGTTCAGCGCCGCACTGAAGGTCCTTGCTGGCGTAATATGGCAAAGGGGAGAATGAATGCACAGCACAGACTCTGAAGAGGAAAAACAAAACCGTCTTTACCTGCACATAGTCTGATTTTCTACATAGAAAACACCGACGAATCCAGAAAAAGTTCCTAGATCTAAAAAGAACAACTTTTCTTTGCCAGGTCACAGGGCACAGGGTTAGTAATACAAAAAGCAAAGCTATCTGAATGTGGAAAAGTCAAAATCTTTCCCTTAAAGATCTGGAAGCGACAAGGATGCCCATTACCACCACTTCTATTCAGCACAGTACTGAAGGCCTAGCCAGAGCAATTAGGCAAGAGAAAGAAGGAAAAGGCACCCAAATTAGAAACAAAAAAGTTAAATTGTTACTGTTTGCAGACAACATGATCTCATACATAGATAACTCTAAAGACCCCACCAAAAAACTGTCAGAAATAAAACAAATTCAGTAAAGCTGGAGGATACAAAATCAATACACAGGCTCGGTGCCCGTAGCACAGTGGTTATGGTGCTGGCCACGTACAACGAGGCTGGTGGATTCGAACCCAGCCAAGGCCAGCTAAACAACAATGACAACTGCAACAAAAAAATAGCCAGGTGTTGTGGAGGGCGCCTGTAGTCCCAGCTACTTGGGAGGCTGAGGCAAGAGAATTACTTAAGCCTAAGAGTCTGAGGTTGCTGTGAGCTGTGATGTCACAGCACTCTACCAAGGGTCACATGGTGAGAATCAATACACATCCATCTGAAATAGAAATAAGGAAATAAATACATAAATTCATCTTTTAGAGACAAGGTATTCCTCTGTTGCCTAGGCTGGAATGTAGTGAGGCAATCATAGCTCACTGTAGCCTTGAACTCCTAGGCTCTAGTCATCCTTCCATTTCGGCTTTCCAAAGTGCTGGGATTATAGGCATGAAATACTGTACCACCCTGAAATAAAAATTTTTTAAAATCCCATTTACAAAAGCTACAAAAAATAAAATACTTAGAAATAAATTTAACCAAGGAAGTAAGATCTCTACAATGAAAACCATAAAATTCTGATGGAAGAAGTGGAAGAAGACACAAATAAATGAATAGATATCCTGTGTTCTTGGAATGGAAGAATTAATATTGTTAAAATGTCCATAGTATCCGAAGTTATCGATAGATTCACAGTATCAAAATACTAATGATTACTTTCTGTAAATAAATAGAAAAACCAATGCTAAAATTTGTATGGAACACAAAGACCCTGAATAGCCAAGGCAATCTTGAACAAAAGGAAGAAAGGCATCACACTACTCGGACTTCAAAATATACTACAAAGCTGTAGTAACCAAAACAGCATGGCACTGGCATAAAAATAAACAAACAGAACATAATAGAGAGCCCTGCAATATATCTATGTGGTAGTCAATTAATTTTCAACAAAGATGGTATAAATTATCTCCTCAATAAATGGTGCTGGATATTCACATACAGAAAAATAAAACTCTATCTCCATATGGATTAAAGACTTACATGTTAAGATCCAAGATGATGAAGCACCCAGATGCAAACATAAGGGAAAAGCTTCATGACCTTGGTTTTGGCAGAAGTTTTTTGAATATGACCTCAAAAACACATGCAACAAAAGCAAAAATAGACAAATGGGATTACATCAAACTAAAAAGCTTCCATACAGCAAAGGAAGCAAACAATGGAGAGACAAAACAACCCACAGAATGGGAGACTATAACTGCAAACTGTACAAGTGACAAATGGTTAACAGTCAAAACACATAAGTAACTCAAGCGGCAACAAAAAACAAAAGAAAGTGAAACCCAAATAATTTAATTTAAAAATGTGCAAAAGAATTGAATTACATATCTCTTAAAAGAAGACACATAAATGGACAGGTACATGAAAAAAATGCTCAGTATTACTGGTTATCAGGGAAATGCAAATCAAAACCACAATGAGATACCATTTCACTCCAGTTAGAATGACTACTGTCAAAAAGCCAAAAATTAACAAGTGTTGACAAAGATGTGGAAAAAGGGAACCCTTACATATTGTTGATGGGAAAACAATATGGAGGTTCCTTAAAAAATTAAAAATAGACAAAAAAAAATACAACTATCATATGATCTGGCAATCCCAGATGGGTATGTACCCACAGGAAATGAAATGAGTGTATCCAACAGACATCTGCGTTCCCGTGTTCTTTGCAGCACCCTTTGCAATAGCCATGACATGAAATTCACCTAAGCATTCATCAACATGTGAATGGATAAAGAAATATGGATATACACAATGGAATACTACTCAGCCATAAAAAAGAAGAAAATCCTGCCATGTGACAACATGGCTTAACCTGGAGGACACTATATTAAGTGAAATAAGCCAGGCATAGAAAGACAAATACCACATGGTTTCACTCATGTGAAATCTAAACAAGCAGGTCTCTAAGAAGTTGAGAGTAAACAGTGGTTACCAGGTGCTGGGAGGGAGAGAGGCGAGGGGCGGGAGAGGCTGGCCAGTGGGAACCAAGTTACAGCCACACAGGAGGAATGAGCTCCGGTGCTCTACTGCGGGGTCAGGTGACCGTAGTTAACATGAATGTATTCTGTATTTCTAAATAGCGAGAAGAGGGAATTTTGAATGTTCTTATCACAAAAAATAATAAATGTTTAGGGGGATGGATATGCTAATGACTCTGATTTGGTCATTGCACTGGGTAGATAGGTATCAAATATCACGTTATATCCCATAAACATGCACAATTATTTGTCAGCCAGAAATAAATTTAAAAATAAGGTAAATGAAAGGAAAAAACTATAACAAAGCAAATGCAAATACAAAAAGACAAAAACAAAGCTACACTAGCAATGAACAAGAAATGAAACATTTTTTTAAAAAGGCAGTATTTACACAAATGCCATATGCAAACATTTGTACATGAGAGAACAAAGAAAATGGCAACTAAATGGACAAATACATAAAAGCCTTTTAAATAAATTGTTTAAATCTCTATAAAATCAAACTGAAAATGTAAACAAAAAAAAACGAGGACAGTGCACTGTGGGGTTTCCAGCACATTTGTTAGGAAACTGCATGGCCCCACCACTCCGCCAGTTCTGCGGAAATGTAAGAGTTTCCTTGGCCACCATCCTCCTTTGCAACCATGTTGAATTTACACCCAGGTCTCTCTGACACCCACCCATCTCTCTGCCTGTGTGGCCACCCCAGATATCCTAGCTCTCTTGGCTGTCCCTTCCCAGCTTGCTCTCATCTGCAGCCTCCACTCCGCAAACAAAACATTCCACCAGATGCAAATCTAATCGGGTCACCCTCCAGCTGAAAACACTTTGACGGCTTCCATCTGCTTTAGAGAAAAGACAAAAGGCTGGAAGTAAGCTCCACCACCTGAGAGGCCAGGCCCCCACCTCCTCACCCACCAGAGTGCTCTGTGGCCATGACACCTTCCACTGCATCTTATCTGGTAGGATATTGTGAAGTAACAGATAAAATACTATAAGCTTTCGGAAGAAGTCATTTTAGACTTCCTTCTCCTTTCCAAGTTAGGGCTAGTTACCTGGCTGTGTGATCTCAGGTGATGGGTACTCAGGCAGGCTTAAATCCTGCCCCATCTTCACAGAGTTCCACCATTCCAGTCACTCCTGGACTCTGCCTGCCCTACTGTCTCCCCTCCTGCTATGGAACGGAGTCCAGCCTTCTCAGGGTGGCACTCCCGAGTCCCCACATCTGCCGCTCTGCAGCCTCCTCTCCCCACTGCCTGGTTTCATGTCCAGGCAGCTGGGGTTCCTGCTAAGTCCTGTGTGGTCCGCAAGCTCACTCTCCTGCACCTGCTCGTTTGCTTTAACATCAATGTCCTTCTCTGCTTTTTCTTGTCCAGTTACAACCCAATCTCAAAGGCCATCTTTTCCCACAAAAGCAGACATCTGAGTCCTCACAGGGAACCCAGATTATTACAATAAATTACAGCATTTAGTTTATGTAACAACCTTAAGGAATGTACCTTAATTTCTTCACTTTACCTCTTGAGGAAACTGAGGCTAGCAGAAGCTACATCACGTGCTCAAAGTCAGACAAAGAGGAAGGAACCCAAGTGGGATTTGGGGCTCTGGCTCAAGCTCCGGCCACATTTCCCACTGAACCCTAGTGCCTGACACAATGGGGCGGGGCGGCCTATGTCCCAGGCCTGTCCTGGGTGTGGAGATAACCAGTGAACACAACGGCCCATTCTCTGCCCTCTGAGCTCACACACTAGCGGAGGGTGAGTACCCATCACCTGAGATCACACAGCCACGTAACCAGCCCTAACTTGGAAAGGAGAAGGCAGTCTCAAACGACTTCTTCCGAAAGCTTGTAGTATTTTATCTGTTATTTTGCACTAATTATCATCTCTAGCTCATGCATAGTGATTGTATATTTGTAATACTCTCTCCCTTCTTGGATGATAATTTCTTCAAATGCTAGGGTCTTACTCATCTAATCCCCAAATTAGCTCAGTCAATAATATTTACTACACACTGTCTTAGTGTGGGTCCCTACCAAAGCTGACCCAGGAACCAGAGGCAGTTCACACCGGGAAGGAAAAAGGCATGAAAAGGGCGGGGCTGTAAGCAGATCACAGCTTTGTGCCACTAGAGTGAAGCTTCGAGGGAGGAGCCTCCGAGAGACCCCGGAGCTATGGTGCAGGGACCCCTCCTGCCCTTATGGGCTATTCCTGCGACATCACTTCTGGCATTTCTGCCCACAAGCCCAGCTGCCAAACAATGTCCGTGGACAGAGATGTTGAAAGACGAGAACCTGGTGAGACCAGGAGCCTGCAGGTGAGGCAGCTACAACCGTGCTGGGGTGACGCCATGGGGAAGGGGACCGCGTGGCTGCTGTCCTCACACATACTACAAACCAGGAGAGATGCTGGCTGTCATCACACTGCCTGAAGCACCAGAAAGGATAAGCATGCTGTTTGTGAATGAATAGAATCACAGTCAGGGAATGAATGGATGGGTGAAAAAAATTTAAGCTAGTGTGCTTCCATTCTTCTTGAAACATTTATCTACCAGAAAATGGGGGTTCTTGCGCAGGAAAGAATAGGAAGACAGTTCACTCTCATAGCAGCAGTTCGGATCCATCTCTCCCATTCCTGCTAAGGTTGACTTTTACGACTTTTATGAATGACTGTTGAACGTGCAGTTTCCTTGTAGCCCATCGAGTGTGGGACTTGTGCAGATACAAAAGCCAAAGATCAGAGCAGTCAAGCTTGTGTGTGACTGACATTTAAGTTACAAATTGCCTGCTGCTTCTATAGTCCTAAAATTCAAACAAATGAAATCAGGAGGGAAGCTACAATAAAAAGTGAACAATCCATCCTGCAGAGAGGAAATTACACAAGATAGTTTTGCTCATTAATTAAATCAAGACTTCAGAAAAGGAGTGCACAAGTAGAATTTTAAGATATTATAAAGTGGGAATGTTCAAACCTATGGAATTTTTGAAAAGCTATAAGGTTTGTGTTAGATGTTACTTAATTTGTTGGTTGTTAAAATATTTAAATAACATCCTACTTTGAATAAGTGGTGTTTCAGAGTTACAAAAAAGGTGCAAAGATAAAATAGTTCCCATATACCCCGCACCAGGTTTGCCCCAAATTAAACTTCTTACATTACTATGGCACCCTTGTCACAAATAATGAACGAACACCGATACACTGTTATTACCTGAAGTTCTCATTTGCTAGGATTTCCTTAGTTTCCCCCTATTTCTCTTCTATTTGCCCAGGATCTACCCTCAATGGCCTGTTTATTCAGTCCATGCCTCCTCAGGCTCCTCCAGATGGGCAGCTTTTCAGCCTTCCTTGTTTGAGGTGACTACGACAGTTTTGAGGACAGGGCAGGTAACCTGCAGAACGTCCTTTAATTCTGATTTGTACAATGGTTTTCTTTTCTTCTTTCTTTCTTGAAACAGGGTCTTGCTATGTAACCCAGGCTGGTCTTGAACTCCTGGCCTCAAGAGATTCTCCTGCCTCAGTTTCCCAAGTAGTTGGGACCATAAGCAGGCAGGTGCCACCATGTGATCTGTGTAGAGGTTTTCTAATGATCTCAGTCCTTGGGGTTCTCCTCAGTCTTGAGGTTCTGGAACTTTGGGAGGAAGAGCCCAAAGTAAAGCGCCATTCTCATCGCATCACGTGGGGCGCTTGGAATCTTCATGACTCATCACTGGGTCACTTGGCTAAGGCAGTACTTGTCGAGCTTCTCCACTGTGAAGTCTCTCCTTGCCCTCTTTCTAAACTGCAATCTTTGTAAAGCAGTCACTAGGTGAGCCCCCGTTTAATGGGTGAGGAGTTATGTTCCACCTACTTCATGGCCGAGCACACACGTGAATTTTTTTTATACAGGAGAGTGGTTTATTTACGTCATCACTATTGGTATCACTACAGACCCGGGGATCTGGATGTGATACTCTGAGACTGGTCAGAGGCTGTGCAGAGCTGGCTACATGTGCTACACCTGTGTTTGGGGTGTGGCGCACAATCCCAGCTCAGACAGTTTCCAAGTCTGCCCTGGCTATGACTCGCTGTGGGTCCTCCCAGGGGTCCCCTCCCACGTGGGCAGCCTGCTGGTCAGCAGCTTGGCTCTGTCATCTCCTGGGTGCGTGTGCACTGTCACTGAGAGGTGGGGGAGGCGGCCTCCAGGCAGCTGGAGATGTGTTTCCCCCATCACTGCTTCTTACATCAGCATGGTACCGTGGTCATAATTAATGACCCAATAAGACATTCATGAACAAATTGTTAACAGAAGTCCCATGTTATTCAGATTTCTTCAGTTTTTCCTAAACGTCTTTTTCTCTGTCTCTAGATCCCAACCAGGATTCCACAGGACAGCCGGCCAGGTCTCCTTGGACTTCTCCAGGTTGCGACACAGCTCTGAAGAGGGCTGGCCAGGGCTGGCTCCTGAATGGACATGTCTTTAGTTTTTCTATTAGACTGGGGTCATAGGTTTGGTAGAAGATCTGCATTTTAAAAACTGTAGCCAGCTGCAGTGGTGTACACCTGTACTCCCAGCTACTCAGTGGGCTGAGGCGGGAGGATCACTCCAGCCTAGGCGTTGGAGGCTGCTGTGAACTGTGATTGTGCCACTGCACTCCAGCTTAGGTGACAGAGACCCTAGCTCAATAAAAAAGGGTATAAAGCCAGAGAGAATGTAAAACACCTGACCAAAGAAAAATATTAAATATTTAAAACAAAGTATAATAAAATTTCTATTGATTTAGAATAAGGATTATTAATGGATGTTTTATTACAAACATTGATGTTTTATTCCAAATTAACAGAAATCAGTAACAACTATTTTCTGGTAATGTTTCAAGAAAAATGGAAGCACACTAGCTAAAATTTTATCCACCCACCAGTTCATTCCCTGACTGTTGACTCTATTCAGCCACGAACAGAATGCTTGTCCTTGCTGGTATGATAACAGTTAACTTCTCTCTTGGTTTGTGACATTTTAATTTAGGAAAATACAGTAAAATATTATACAACCTTGTTCCTTTTTTGGTGTTGCTTTTCTATTCTTCATATAAACTTTCTGAATATAGGTGGCACCATTTCTATCTTTTACATTACAGCAAAGTCTCAAATTGTGACTGGAGAAAAAAAATTTACTGAAATAGAAAATAAGAATAAAATGGGAGTTAAACCAAAAAAACAAAAACAAAAACCCAACTGACCAAACAACCCACTCAAACTATTCAACAACAGGTTGTTTGGAATGCATTATTAAAATTCCTGAGCAGGCAAGAAGTTCAAACTCTCAATATTCAAAAGGTAACTGAGGTTAAGATACTATCACAGTGTTCCGCTCCTGCTTTGCCTGTTTCACACATTACTGAATAGAAGCATAATTATGGAGGATTACACTGGCACTTGAGCTACTGGTCTCCCACAGGAAGGGGCCTGTGTGTGGAATGACACTGAATCTTCCTGCTGTTCCCTTGGCATGTGGCCCCAACGTCATTCAAGGGAGAAGCCGGGAAGTAGCAGGTGTACATCAAAGGGTCTAATTCATAAAGGTTAACAACAGAATGTTAAAAATGCAACATCTAAGTTTAACAATTATAAACACTAAAAAGAAAAATGGAAGTAAATATTTCTCTTTCTAAAAACAGATCTGATAACATAACATCTTCAGCTTAGTAACTTCTGATGTTACTAATTGCCTACACAACATACTCCGGATCATTTAAGGCTTCTAGAAATCTAACTCTAAACCACTCACTTGGTCTCCTCTCCTACCACATTGCCCAGGAACCTCATACACGGGGATCGTTTCAGTATTTCCTTCTCTAAGGATGTTTCTGAACTGAAGGAGGCGCGGTGTTGAGAATGTGTCCCTTGGCACACAGTTCTCTCATCCAAAATAGCACCTCCCTGGCCTCCTATGGGCAACTGACATCCTGCTTATCTTCCAGTAGTGGGCTGAATAATGTCCCCCAACCCAACCTCAAAGATATGTATCCTGGAAACAGCAGAATGAGACCTTATTCGCAGTGTGTGTCTCTGCAGATGTAACTGCGGAGGATCTCAAGATGAGATCATCTTGGATTAGGGAGTGCCCTGAGCCCAAAGACGGGTGTGCTTACAAGAGAGAGAAGACAGAGGACAGAGGGGGAGGCCATGTGAAGATAGAGGCAGAGACTGGCCCGATGCATTGACAGGTCAAGGGACACTGGAGATTATTGCCAGTGACCACCAGAAGGAGGAATGTGTTCTCCCCCGGACCCCCCGCGGGAACCAGCCCTGCTGATAACTTACTCCACCTGCAGCCTCCGGAGCTCTGAGCGCATGGCATACACTGTTGTTCCAAGCCACCACGTCTGTGGCAATTTGCTATGGCAGCCCCAGCAAACCAACACACCTTCAAAGTTCAGTCCAAAGGTCACTTCCTCCCCTTAACACCTTCCCTTCAAGCCCCTCTCTAGGGGTTGGTTAATGGCTCCAGTTCCGACATGCTCACTGGCACTTTGTGAGTCACTCACTTTGAGGCAGCAGATGCTCTTTCTTGACACTGTGAGCTTCTGGGCGCAGTGGATGGCTCTTCTGCATTATTTCAGGCACCTGGAGAGTTTCTTGTAGATACCAGGCTCAAGTTACTGCCTGCTAAATTGTATGTCACTGAAAGACTCCCAGGTCAAATGTGACAGAAGGGAATATAGACCTGAGGTCCTATGTTACATTTTTGTCCAGAGAAAGAAAAATGATAGCAAATGAAAGAACATACTGGGGAATCTACATTTAATAACCACTAAAAAACTTTCTTTATGTATATTTACAAAATTAAAGGATTGGAGAATTTTGGGGTTTTTTTGGCCAGAGATATAATGCACTTATGGAAGTGTGCCACATAATTTTTTATTCCCCCACCCCCCCTTTTTTTTAGAGCTCGGGTCTTGCTATGTGGTTCCAGTCTGGCCTTGAACTCCTGGGCTCAAGCACCCCTCTTTCCTCAGCTTCCTCATAGCTGTGACTATGAGGTTGGGTCACCATTCTTGGCTTTTCATTTTTTAAAAAGTGAAAGGGCATTGATCCAAAGCTTTAAAATGTCTGTACAGATAATTTTCTATTGAAGCCATTTTTTTCTTAATGTATTGGACAAAAAAATACATTAGACTAAGACTGCAAAATATCTTAAAATGTTCACACTACTATATACATATTTACTTTTAAAAAACCTACAAATGAAGCAAGTAATTTAACAAATCATGTTTTAGAGATAATCAATATAGTCATAAATTACTTTTTCTGAAATCTATTTACAGAGAATGTTAATTAAGAACGTGTGTAAATAATGTGTTGTAAATTGGGATGATTCTTTGGTTTTCTTGGCCTTAATTACATGAATATGAAGAGGATAGACTGTCAATGATAATTTTTTAGTCTAACAAAAACACAGAAGGAGAATTCAGAAGCAAGACACCAGTATGAAACAACTTTTTTGTTTTTTATTTTTGAGACAGAGCCTCAAGCTGTCACCCTGGGTAGAGTGCTGTGGCATCACAGCTCACAGCAACCTCCAATTCCTGGGCTCAAGTGATTCTCCTGCCTCTGCCTCCCAAGTAGCTGGACTACAGGCACCTGCCACAATGTCCAGCTACTTTTTAGTTGCAGCCGTCATTGTTGTTTGGTGGGCCCGGGTTGGATTTGAACCTGCCAGCTCAGGTATATATGGCTGGTGCCTTAGCCACTTGAGCCACAGGCACTGAGCCAAAAATAGTTTTACTTACACACCTAAATCAAATTAAGAGCAGGATGAGAAACAGGAGTGACCCCAAAATGGATTTTAAGACATCTACCTATTATAACTCAACAGTTTCCATCAACCTGCCCTCAGGTGTTCTCACCACTGCAAAGTGAGTGAACCAGGAGTCCCCTGGGAGCAGGACTTGTTAAGGCCTTTCCTGCCCAGTGCTAAGCTCCACTTATTTCTTATGGTCCAGTCCTGTCACTCTTGTGTGGAAGGTTGTCCCACTACTCCTGGGGACAGTCACCCCACTTTACAGAAGCGTTGATCTCAACTAGAAAGGGAAGCTTCTAATGTGAGAAGGAAAGAGGGCCCCAAGCCAACGCCAGGTCCACGTCCATGATCCCTGCGTGACATTCCCCGCCACACTCCGGCCCCCCCGCACATACGTATCGCCTACTGCAGGCACCCCTGGCACATCCAGTCCTATCCACCGGGCAGCACGCTTTCCCACTGCAGTTACCACCATGGCTGCCAGCAGTTACCACTGCCGATGGTCATCACATGCTCCACATTTAACACAGGGACTGCTGCTTACTAACCTGTCTACAAGGATCACAGTGCACTAAAATGTTACGAATATTTTCAATTCAAACTTGTGAAGATGGCCAGAGACACCTGTGACAATTCATCCTCAACATTCTCTGCCTTTTTTTTTTTTTTTTTTTTTTATTGTTGGGGATTCATTGAGGGTACAAGAAATCATGTTACACTAGTTGCATTTGTTGGGTAAAGTCCCTCTTACAATCGAGTTTTGCCCCCAAAAGGTGTGGCACACACCAAGGCCCCAAGACCCCACCCTCCTCGCTCCTTCCCTCTCTCTGCTCTTCCTTTCCCCACCCCTCCCTCATTCTTTCTCTCTCTGTTCTCCCCTTCCCTCACCCTCACCATGTCAATAACTGTCATTAATTGTCCTCATATCAAACTTGAGTACATGGGATTCATGCTTCTCCATTCTTGAGATGCTTTACTAAGAATAATATGTTCCACTTCCATCCAGGTTAATACAAAGGCTGTAAAGTCTCCATTTTTTTTAATGGCTGAATAGTATTCCATAGTGGTCATGCTTTTGTTTGCTCCTCTGACGCCAACTCCCAGGCAACCTATAAACCCTGAACCCAAGAACTCTGGTCTGATGGTTAAACCACTGATTTTGATTATTCTTACATCCACTGTCTAATTACTCATCTGAGTCTTGGTCCCCTGCCAGTCCCATCCATTGCACAGGACAAAATCATGGCTCAGAAAGTTTGAGCAATGTGCCTAAAAGTCACATCATTTTTAAATTGCAGAGGTGGAATCTAAACCAGGTCTATTTGACAAAAATTTGTTGGAAGCTATCATTTTAGGCTGCAATCATAGGGCAGAACCAATGTTCAATCGTGAAAATCTTTGTACTATAAAATAAATTTTTAGTAAAAAGTTGTTTGAAGGAAGGGTTCTGTGATGTACTGGATATATATTGAGAACACTTTCAGTTCAAAGACATCATGTCCTAGGGGTAGAAAACTGATGTCAGAAGGGCTGAATTTCAACCATAGGTATACCCTGTCCATTATTGAATTGTATTATTAATATCTACTTTTGTAAAATTTTTATGAAAAATGGCAGGCCTTTCCAGATGCCACAGACTTTACCACCTCTCTTGGTTGTTTTATACTTCACCTGATTCATAATACATAAATGTATGTCATCTGATCAGTCTTGCCTAGGTATTTAAAGTTTTAATGGCTGAATTCTATTTTACTAACCAAAGAACCATATGTTTATCAGTTATGTTCATCCTTAGAACTTCATGTGCAGCATCTTTTAAAAGCAAAATGAAACAAAAAAGAATGATTCTTCACAAAATATTATTTAGTTTGCTTTTTTCTTGTTGTTATTCAAGATTTCCCTATATTCTAATGTACTCTTATAGCCTGTATGTGGTAAACCACATACAGAGGAACTTGATTAGTGGACATCTTTTGTTTTACTTTTAATTATTTTTTTTGTTTTTGTTCTTGAGACAGTGTCTCGCTCTATTATTCAGGCTGGAATGCTGTGGCATCAGCCTAGCTTATAGCAACCTCAGACTCCTGGGTTTGCACAATATTCCTGTCTCAGCTTCCCTATGACTACATCAGGTTGCTCGGTAGGGCAAAGGTTAACTAATTACATACCACAGATTCCTTTCAAGTGTGGGGACTACAGGTGCCCACCACAATGCTTGGCTAAGTTTTCTACTTTTTAAGTAGAGATGTGGTCTCATTCCTGGCTGGGCTGGTCTTGAACTTCTGAACTCAAGCAATCCTCCTGTCTCAGTCTCTTAGGAATGCTAGTATTCAGGTGTGAGTCACTGTGCCAGGCCATGTTTTATTTTTTATTTTTTTGTTTCACTATATTTAAGGGATACAAGTGTTTTTTTGTTACAGGGATGAATTGTATAATAGTGGATGAATTATATAAATGGAATGATTAGTTGACGTCTTTTAGTCTCCATATAAGCTTTAGTAACTTTATTTTTAATGGTAATCAATAGTGGCAAACTGTAAGGAAAGGTAACCTCTATAATGCATCATTAATGTCTTTTTTTTCTGTCTCCCTTCACCCCCGGATGAGGCAGTTTTCTTTGTCTCAGCTCAGCTAGGTGAGGGGTGGTTCTCTATCAGTCAGGATAAATACTTCATGCTGCTATAACAAATAGTCCTAAAATCTCAATAGCTCAAAACTCCTTACTCTGTGCCACAGATGCTCTGAAGAGACCCAGGTTGACTGAGCATTACCACCTTAAATGTGGTCTGTCATCAAACAAGTGGGAAAGGGATCCCAAGGGTCTTGCCCTGTCAGTGATGTGCTTGATCCATGTGACACACATCTCTTCCATCAGAAGGCATTGGCAAGACCTTCTCCTGCACCAAGAGCTTCACTTTTTTTTCTTTTTTTTTTATCTTTCTCTTTTACCATTTTATACTCCTTTTTCTAAAAGGACTTTTCCTCCAGTGCACTAAGATTTCTCTTCACCTGAACCTCAGTACAATTCCTAGACATTATGACACCACTAAACAAAATTCGAAGATGAAAGCAATTGAACCAGAGTAGACTGATAGCCTGCATTTCCTACTAGATAAAGGCTATTATGGATCAGTCATGTCATAATAAAATCTACTATTATGATACATTTTCTTTCCTTTCTTATTCAGAGACAGTGGTCTTATTAATTACCCACATTTACATAAAGTCAATGTGCGGTGATTCCTTGAGATGGTGATTATTTTGCTGGTGCATGGGATCTGATACCATCTTTTATGAACAAAAATTAAAGAGATCTACCATTTAACAACAACAACAAAACTCCACACACGTTTTAAAATGAAAATGTCCCATTTCATTTTGTACAACTGGATGTCTAACATTTATTTTGCAATATATCTTTTTCAGTACTCAGTATCCTTTTTGCATTTATAACGTGACTATACATTTTCCATCAGATTCTCTTAATTTAGGTTTCTCTTCTATTTATTATTATTACTGTTGCAGAATAGAGAATCCTCCTAAATTTATTGAAATATATCAGATGCCAGGAGAATTCATATCGTAAAGGAAAAAGAGACATCTTTTTAATTCCTACTACAGCTTCCAATTTCTATCCCTCTTTCTTTCCAATCACATCGTTTTATCTATGGTAAAAAAAAAATGTTCTGAGCCAGAAACACAGAGATCGGACAGGCTGTCTACCCTACTATTAGGAACTCACAGAATTTACTAAGGTTACCTGGTTATTTTAAAAGCCTATTAGACATTTCGGCAAGAGGCTGCATTCTCATCCTGCTGCATTGAAGCCAGCCTGCTTTTAGCAGATTCAGGACAGATAACTCGCACGGCAGAACATTTTAAACCCTTGATGTCAACATGATAAGTCCTGTAAAATTATATGGATACAAATAATGCCGTTTTATCCAAGCGATTGACAGAAATCGGTGGTGCAGAAACTGAGAAAGGCCCTCTGGTAATACTCATGTAGCTGGGGAAGGAACCGGCAACTGGTCACTAGCTCTAGGGCCACTCCTGCCTGAGCTTGTCAAGTGGCAGGCAGCTCGCCGGGGTCTGCGAAGTCATTCTATAAAGCTCACCATAGGAACAGAGGGGAGCACTTTGCTGTAAGGACAGACACAGCTGTGATGTCACAGGCACAAAGATAATATTAAATGTGTGGCTAGTGCCGTGTCAACTACACCTTGGCTCTTTTGTCTTTTTTCCGTCCTCATATAATTTTGTATCCTTGTGCGAATCGCCTCATTAGGGAAAGAGACTGGAAATTGAGGTCAGGGTATTTAAACCTGACCTGTGCAGAGGCCAGACAAGGCCCGGGCCCACCGAGGTTTCACTTCAGAGCCCCGGACCACCCCTGAGGTGACACCAATTCAAGCCTCATTTTATAAAGGCCTTATTAATTATTGTCCTTATAAGAAGGAGAAGAAGCCTTATAAAGAAATGTGTCATTCTCAGAGTAGGAGTGGGCAGACAAGAAAAGGAAGAGAGAGGGAGAGGAGAGGGGGAGAGAAAGAGGCAGAGATCAAAAGCGAGCTTTTTTTTCCCTTTTGCTTTTCATGCCTCCAAACCTCAAAGGAGGTCGAGGAACAATCAGGCTCAGGGGTCTCCTGTGCTTTCTGGCAATTAGACTCAGCTGATGGGCTGAAAGGGATTGAATGGCAGGGTTCAAGGCCCTTCTCCTGAGCTGCAGACAACAGGCTTTTCCAAAGCAGCCGAGCAGCAGACACCATCGAAATCATTTCAAATGGAGACTTACAGCGAGGATTCATTAATTCACTGGCCTAAACAATTACGGGAACATATAATGTCTCTATAAACACTTTGATAAAGACTGTCATCTTAGACCTTCATTTTCCCTATTTTATTAGAGATTTTTAATGCCAGGTTGGAAAGGCATCTTTTTTTCTCCAATTACTGAATTATAAACCAGTTTTTTTTTTTTTCTGAAAATCATCCACCCGTCAAAAACTGAATATTTCATTTTTAGCATTAGCCTGCAAAATTTAAAAGAGAAAAGTGCTATTTATGTACGTACATACCCCACCCTCAAATCTATAAACCTCAAGTCATCATTTGGTTGAAGCATAGTCATCTATTCTTTCGGTTGTTAATCTTTTGTAGCCCTTTTATATTTGCCAGTTTCTGTTTATTTATGTAGAGTAAAATTTATTATCAAGTTGGTCAAGGCTAGATAATAAAGGGGAGGAGCCAAATGTAAGGATTTAGTATGGAGGTAAGAACAGGGCAGGAGTAATTAGTGATTTTCAAAAACTAAAACTAAAAAAAAAAAAAAAAAGTGTCTGAGAGCTCTCTGTCCTTAGGGACAGCTGGACAAATGTCCCAAAGAAAATCAAAGTGCACATGTAACAAGAATGAATGATGCTGAATTTCAAGTACCCTGTGTCCTGAGTGTTAAGGGATCAAAATGATTGTGATACATTTGGTCACTACCCAAATGAGCAGTAATTTGCAAGAGAGCACCATTAACCAGCCTTTCAAAACATGGGGTCTGTTTTTAAAACCGTGCCGAGTGGTTCTGTGAACTGAGATCAGCTTTGTACCTCCAGTTTTATTTTCTCTGTGGGGTTTCACCTACCATACCTGTTAGGCTTTGATTTTTAGGTGGAGCTGACCTTGTGTACAGCACCCCAAGCAAAAATAGCTGCTCCTCTTTGCTCACCAGCACAGAGAAAATGTATATGTGTGTATGATCACATCAGGCTGCTCAGTAGGGCAAGGGTTAACTACTTACATGCCGGAGACCCCTTTCAAGCAAAGTCTCAGTGATGCTGCTTCTAGGCAACCACATCAAACACTGGAAGGCTTTGTTGATCACCAATGACAAAGTAATAATAAAAAGAAATATGGCCGCTCACAGTGTATCTTTACCAGCTTGCAGTGGGGCACTTGTTGCACAAAAGGCCAATGC
Source organism: Perodicticus potto (assembly GCA_963574655.1). Classification (NCBI taxonomy): domain Eukaryota; kingdom Metazoa; phylum Chordata; class Mammalia; order Primates; family Lorisidae; genus Perodicticus; species Perodicticus potto. The sequence goes on along the minus strand of CAUYRH010042474.1, from coordinate 23,647 downwards.
TTTGCTCCACGTATCAGGAAACTGAGACAGCTGGCTCTTTTGCCTTTCCTAGGGGTACTCAGGCCAACTGGAAATGGAACCCAAAGCACTTGACTGGTCCACCCTACTTGGAAGAGGACTGCCATGTTGATTCACAGGAGAAGTGAAGGCAAATGTTGGGTGCCTTTTCAGTTAACAGAGTGCTCCTTGGGAATGAGAGGGAAAGACAATCACCATGGTTATACAAACAGACAGACTTAGGTTTCAGAGAAAGCATTGACCTTCAAGTTTTAGATAGCCCCAGGCTCATCCTAAGCATACAGGCTGGTGCTACAAAACTCTATGGTTATGGTAGATTTGCCAAGTAAAGTTTGAACAATTTCCTTGCCTTTTTTGACTAAGACAGAGATTGCACAGTCACAACAATTGCCATGAAAATATTAATATAAAGGCCAGGCATGGTAGTTCATCCCTGTAATCCCTGCCTGGGAGGGCGAGGTGGATGGATTGTTTGAGCTCAAGATTCAAGACCAGCCTGAGCAAGAGTGAGACCCTGGCTCTACTAAAACTAGAAAAACTAGCTAGGCATAGTGGCATATGCCTGTAGTCCCAGCTACTCAGGAAGCTGAGGCAAGAGGAACCGCACAAGCCTAAGAGTTTGAGACTTCTATGAGCTATGATGCCTCGGTACTCTATTCTGGTGATGAAATGAGACTCTGTCCAAAAGAATTAAAATAAAAAATCCATATATTAATATAAGTTCAGGAATTTGGTATATTCACCTGAGCTCATCCTTCTGCAGACATTACATTATTAAATGAAAAATAAATCCTCGTGTGCATGGTTTTGATGAGTATAATTTTATTTTTATGCAAATTATACCCAACAGTACTTTTGTTCTTTGGCTGGGTGATAGAATTTGGAAAGGGGGCACAATGAAGCTTTGTACGAAGGCAGCTTCATTCTGTCTTCACCTCGGTGCAAGTGGTGGAGGGAAGATGTCCAGCCTGAGTTCATCCTGGCTCTCAGCAGGGGCAAGGTTAACCAATATGTTCTGCTTATCTTTCTAATTTAATCCTCTCACTTTCTTACAGAGAGGAAATAAGATTCAGGGAGATGCAATCCTTTGCCCAAGTTCACAGAGCTGGCAATGCTGGACTAGGCTTTGACCCAGCTCTGCTTGCCTCCAAATTGTACGTATGTTCTTTCCACTTCACCCATTCCCTTGTTCATGAATTTCTTGACTTATTTTTCCAGTCATTCATTAAAAAACATTTTTGAAAGTGCAAATGTCCATCAATGAATGAATTGATGAATAAAATGTGAAATAAGCACACAATGGGATATTATTCAGTCTTTAAGAGAAAGGAAATGCTGACATTCCTATGACATGCATACACCTTGAGGACATTGTGCTAAGTGAAATAAACCAGTCACAAAGGACAAATACTATCTGATTCCAGTTACAAGAAGCTCCTAGGGTAGCCAAATGCAAAGATACAGAAAGTATAAAGTGGTTACCAGGAACTCTGGAGATAGATGGTGGTGATGGTTGTACAACGTGGCACTGACGTTAAGTATTTATTGTAAATGAACTATACACTTAAATGTGGCTGAAATAGTAAGTTTTATGTTATGCATATTTTACTACAATTTAAAAAAGTGTTTGAGAAACTGTTGTATTCTACACTATACCAGTACCAGAGAACATGAGACCGAACGCAAAGTCCACTTTTATAATGAAGAAAAACAAAATTTGAATGTAATGAAGTTTGTTTTTTTGTTTTTTTTTTCTTCTCTTTCTCTCTGGGCCTGATTCAGCCCAGACTTGTCTTACAAATGGACTTTACATCTGAATTGAGCAAAATGACATACAGTGTCTAGGTTAGAAAGATGAACCGACATTCTTTTTGCTAACCTGGCCACACAGTATTAAACTGAATTTTAATTATATTTAGATACATGTGTAAGACATGGAGAAACTATGATAGGGAATAAAATAGACAAAAGTTAGCCTCTCTAAATTTAGTCTTATTTTGAGAATTTGCCGTTTGTGTGTCTGTTGTTGCTCTACTTTGTTAGAACTAAAGTTCGTCTCCTATTAAATTTTAAAAGATGTTAAGTCACAACATTACTATTGAAATGTGTGTAAGTATCTTCTCCCAGAGAAGCATCCTGATTGCATATTATTTCTAAAGACAATACTTACACGTCCATTACACTTACCTTTGTTAATTTCTTCAAAAGTCTAATTTTAGCTACACGTATTTTACCTTTTTTAGTGCCAATTAAATTTGGAGCTTCCCTTTCGGGCAGTCTCTTCCTTCCCTTTTTTCTAAAGCTCTCTTTCTCTAAGCACAAGGCTAGTAGCCACCTTGTCACTCTCTTGCTGTGTGACACAAAAGTTCTCCTTTGGAATCTGAAATATTAATGCCCAGTGTTCGGTTAACATATTACCAAAAGCAGCAGCAGCCTTGAGATTTGCTTTTTCACTTCTCTCTTCTAAGAGTCTTTGTGGTTGTTGATGTTTTGCTCAAATGTACATATTTTGAAATCTTCAAGACAGACTAAGGACTTTAATTTTTTTTTTAACTTCCAAGCTGAGAATTTTTATCTCATCTTTTTTGAACAGAGGTATATTCCTTATTCATTCTGCTCAGCTTGATTTCTTTTTTATATAAAATCTTTTTTTCTTTTAAAAACTGATGTCAATGACCATTTTTGAAGAGGGAAAAATGAGACATATGTTGATCTGATTGAAAATGGGGATTTTGTAGAGAGACCCCATTCACTTTGGTCTTCACTCCAGGGTTATGTCTGAGGTATTCATAAGGAGCACTGAACCTGGTTTGAAATGTCGATAGATGGAATTACTGTCTGTCATTCCACTAGTTTGGGGGTGCATCACAAGCGTCTTCTGTCTGTAGAACATAACACTGGCTAGACTTAAACCACACTTTTCCCTCCAGGACACATGTAGTCATCCGTTCTTTTTCCATTAGCTTCCAAAATTGCACTTCCCTCCAAATTTTTTCTCTATGTTGTCCTCCAGAGAACAATTTGGGGGAAATTACCCTACCCATGAGTTTTGGCCCCACCTAGATTCTTATATTTCCTGCAGGGTCTCTCCCAGCTCCTTGCCTGCTTCTATCATAAGAACCTATCCTCACACTTTACTCACTTAACCCTCTAAGTTCTGAAGCAGGTTCATTGTATCCTGTTTTTATACCAAATGACAGGCTCTTCCTTGGGCTTGAAGCATTTCTCAAAGCATATAGGATGCTTTCTGGCCATTTCTTGTTCCTAATGAGATGCTAAGTAGACACTATTTAGAATGCTAGCTTTAATTCAATAAATACTGGTTGAGCTCCGCACTGGAGGCCTCATCAGAGATGAATTTGTCACACCACTGTCTTCCAGATGCTTGCAGACAGGTAAGGGGTAAAATACAGACTTTCATGAATGAAAGAGAATATTATGAAAAAAAGTGATATGTATAGGCTAGCTGTCAGGCATTTTTCGTTCATTTTTTATTTTAGTCATCCCTGTAAGCCTGTGCAATTTGTATTTTACCTTCATTTTAATCTTAGAATGAAACTGATTCACAGGAGGGTTAATTGCATCAGATTTGATTTCAAAGTCGAACTCTGGTACATTGCTTAGGTCGCCCAATTTGGGCCAGTTAGGACAAGGATCCCTACATTAGTTACTATAAAGCAAAGATCTCCTTCCTAACCGTGGTGCTGCTTGGATTTTGTTCCTACATTTCTTTATTCTTAGGATAAATATAAACAGCTCACGTCACCTCCAAAAGGCCAGCGACTACCAAAAGGCCAGATTGTGGTTTCAGTCAAAATTAAATGAAATCTGCGGCACTCCTTCCCTGTTCACTGAAAACAACTGCCTGGAGGTCATCAGGGCAGAGATCATGTTTGCCCAGCCCACATGCTGGGGAAGAACATACTCTGCTTTCCAACTGACTGGTCTTTTACATTGAATGAGTCAGTTAAGCATCTCCAGGCCTTAGCATCAGAGTCTACAAAATGAATGTAAAAATACTTAACATAGTCTTAGGTTCTAACAATTGATTTATGATTCAAAGTTACAAAAATAGTGCATGAAGACTAATCAAATAGTATCCTAAAGATATTACCAGCTCTTCAGAAAGACTTTAGAGAATTCCTGGCACATGAGAAGTGTGCTAGACCTTTTCTGAGCGGAAATGTGTTTGTAGATAATATTCAGCAATCCCTGAGCGTAGCCGTAGGTGTTGGCAGGGAGGGAGTTAACCAAATGTGCCCCAGAGCTATCTAAAAATTTCAGCTAAGAGGGTGTTCACTGTGCTGTGAACCCCAATTAAAAATAAAACCCCTAGCTGGGTGAGCCCATCCCATCCTTAGGATAAACAAGATTTGATTCACTGCGATTGCCCTGTACCAACCATGTTGTAGAGTAATACTGTATATATGCCTCCTCTGGGGAGGCACAAAAGAGGCAGCTTAATTATCATCCAGCCAGAGGGATGGGGCATAGTTAACACCTTTCTGGGTGGGCTGAAATTAATGACCCTTTCCCCTCACTATTGCCTACCTCCAAGTCTCTTTATAAATGACTATACAACACAGTAGTTGGTATTCAGATCACGAGAGGGCATTTAGCCAAAGCATTTGTCCACAGGGTTTGATCTCTTTTTAATTTTATTCAGATTTACAACTGTGTTATTAAGTGAGATAACTGGATCCTGTCTGAAGTAGATCAGGGCCTTCTATACTTAAATCTGAACATCTGAAGTTAACATTAATTTTCAAGATTGGAGTTAATGCTTTTTCCCTGAGTGTTTTTGCAGGCTGCTTTCCCATGGCCACACTGAACCATGCGTTCGGCAGAGCTGTGCATGCCACATGCCTGCCCACTTCAGGCAGAGAGAGTGGGCTTTGGGGACAAAAAGGACCAGCCTCATGAAGTGTATTGCAGAAGGCTTAAAATTCACAGATGGTCGAATGCCTGGGGAATTCAACTCTCTCTTTGGCTAAGGAGAGAAGTGTACCGTGTCTAATAATGATGTTTGAATTTAAAGTAGCGTTTTCTCATATTTGTATGTGTGTGTATGTGTGTGTATGTGTACACCTATGCAACACTTAATAACATTTCCTCTTCAGTCATGCTTTGCCATTTACAAAGTCATAAGCGAAGATTCAGTGATGTCACAGGTGTTATGTGATGTCATTAGGTCATGTAATAATCCACAATGCAATCTTGAAATAAGGACACTATTAGTCCCACTTTACATTTGAGGAAAGTGACCTTCCAAACCTAAGTGATAAGTTCAGAGCTAATGAAGATTAGAGGGAGGACTCAAACCCATTTTGTTCTGACTCTAACTTCAGTGGCCTTCAGTTGCATTACTCTGTCTTCTCTGGAAGTAAAGTCATAGTTACACGCAGTCTGCTCATTCTCTCCACTTTCTTTCTCTGGAGTGGGATAGAAGCTTAGCGCTTAGGAACGCTGTCCTCAATTCCCACTTGCTAATTTTGTGCACTAATGTGAGGTTTTTAATCTCTTTAAACCTTGGTTTTTACTTGTACAGATAAGACTGGTAAGACTACCTATTTAATGGGAACTTTCCAAAGTCAAAATAATTTGAGACAAGTGCTTAGAACATTGTATGCACTTGGTAAATGATAATTCCATTTCTTTGGAAAATTACATGGATTCTTGATCTGATAGTATTATGTTCCTTGTATGACCATGTAATGTGTTCTAGGATTCATTAGATACTGATTCAAGAAATAGTCATTGAACATCTCTTGAAGGTGAAGACCTAAACTGAGAGATTCCATTATAGTCATCCAAGGACATGCCATTACATTTATGCATGTTGCTCTGTGGAAGAAGGCTTATGGAAAAGTCCCCTTTAAATATTATAAAATAATGGACTGTTTCTGCCCTTCCACTCTTGATGCCCACATAGGTCATCTGGATGAGAACCTGAGGTCAGACGTGTGACCTTGAAGACCCAAAAGATGGTAACTAAAATATCACAGGCTGATGTATAGTAAAGGAGCAGAGGAGGAGTTAGACCATATACATATGACCTAGTAGATCAGCAAGAGAGGTAATGAGGTCGGATGCTGTTGATTGTTTTGCTGATGCTCCTTCTGACTTTTATAGATCTCATACACCATGTGTCAATTCTTATACTGAAAAAACCTGAAGCCACCATATGAATTTCTGATAGTGTTAACACCTCATTCTCAAAAATTAATGTCCGTTTACAATGATTCTTTTATGGAATACTCTAGAAATCAACAAAACAAAACACCATTCCATGTTGAAAAATATACTACTCCTTCCTCCTTGTCCAAACAGTGCAGAGTTCATTCATTTATTCAACAGATATTTAATGAGTACATACTATATGCTGTGCACTGCAGTAGGCGCTTTGGGATTCAGCTGAGCAAGAAAGTATGATTTCTCTGTTCTAATGAGCCCTCCCTTTAGTGGGGTAGACAGAACATCTTCAAATGAGTAAAGAGTAAGGAGCATTTAAAGATATGAAATCAGCACATTGTACCCCATAAGTGTATTAATGTATACCTGATCTATGTATTTATGATTTAATATAAAAAAATTAAAAAAAAAAAACTCTAGAGAAAACAAAAGGAGCACTGAAACAGATAGGAAAATGGCTCCATGGGAAAAGATAATGAAGAAACATGGTAAGTCAGGAGTGAGAGGATTCTGAGGCTTGCCTGAAGGACATGTACCTTGCACTGCTTAAAAGCTAGAGGATGGAGAAAACTAAATGGGATGGGAGGGAAGGGTAAAGACAGAGAGATGGACCAGCATGAATTAAAGCCCAATGGTGGGAAGAAGATTAGCTTATTAGAGGTCTAGAAAGCAAGCCGGTAGAGTGAGGACAGAGAGAATGAGAAGGAAGGAATGTGGCCACAGCGTGCGGTGATACTGTGAAGATGTTGGTCTTGCCCTGTGAGTGCTGGAAGCAGTGTGAAGCAGGAAGGTGACAGAATCACATTTGTCCTTTGAAAATATTACATGAGCTTCTGTGGGGACAAAGGGGTGTGAGAGACAAATATTGCAGGAAAATGAGGGTGGCACCTAGGAAATGGTCGTCAAGAAATGAACAAATAAATGGACTTGAGAGATGTTTTGTAGGTAAAGTAGAAAGGATGGGGCAATGGATTGGGGAGCTCTGAAGGTGAAGGGTGGAGAATCAGAGGGAACCTCCAGACTGTATAACTGGATGCATGGTATTGACATTCTTTGGATATTGAGCCAACACTAAGAAAAGGTTAAATGTTTATGTCAGATTCCAATGATATGGGCTGTTCAAATGAGCATGAAGAAGAGAGAATTAGATGTTTGGATTTAAAGATACGAGGAGATCTTTGTATGCACATATGAAACTGCGAGCCATTGGCATTTGCTGCCATGCAGTTAGATGCAATAGTTTAGGGAAATAGAATACAAAGAGATGAGAAGAAGGACAGAATAAACTCCAAATATGAGGAGTTTATAGGGTAGGTGGGTAGGTGGCTGAATCTAAACTGAAGGAGTACAGGAAGAGAAGGAGAAGAATTGGAAATACACTGTGTCATGAAAACTATAAGAAAATGAAGCAAATGCCCTGAGAGTCAACGGGAAGACTGAAAAATCATCCACGAGACTGAGCAGCTTTGTGGCTGTTGTGGCAAAGATCTGACTTGCCAAGTGAAGAGGCATTAGGCTCCCATTCATACAGTGGGTTGAAGAGCACAGGGAAGGCTAGGAAATGGAAAATATGAGTAAATGCCAACTATAAGGATGGGACAAAATCCCAGTTATGGACTGGAGGCTCTCAGCCATGCTCATGATCTTTGCTGCCATTTGCATGTTCCTGGTGTCCAAATCTATTATCTCCAGCCTTGACACCCTCCAGGGCTTCAAATTCACACCCACCTGACCTCGAACAACTTTTGAGAGTTATACAGATCTCAACCCCATCATATTCAAATAAAGGTTAACCCTTTGCTCTTGGCTCAAACCTTTTTTCTCAGATGTGGTCTTTAGTTCAGGGTGTGGGCCTTTCTTCACTCCACTCCCAAGGCTGAATGCTGGATCTAATCTCCTCTCCACCTCACTCTCAGTTCTCCCACTGTAAAAGTAATTCCTAACTTTTACATATATCATAGATCTATCTATTTCTCTAATTGACATCTCAAACCTCGCATGTTTGGATAGAAACTCTTGGTTTGCAGCCCCAAACCTCCCAATTTCCTCCTCTCAAAATCTTCTTTGTTCTGTTCTACCAGAATTGCTCCAACAAAACCACAACAAAACAAAACACAAAACAAACCCCTGGCGTTTTTCTTTAACTTCTCTCTCTCCCATATCCAACCAATCAGGAGCTCCTGTTGCTGTCTAGCTGTTGACTACTCTGCTTGCCACCTCTGATACCCTGATTGTGCCACTAAAAACTCTTGCTTGGACCATTGCAGTAGCCTTGCTTGTTCATTTGGCAAATCTCCACCACGAGAAAGAGAAAGCAATCTATGAAGTTAATTTCAGATTTCCACATCTAAAGTAGCTACCCCCATTCTCCTTTCCACTTTCTCTCACACTGGCTGTTTCATTTTCTTCAAAGCATAAGCACTGATGTCTTCTTGGATCTCTTATGTAAATATTTGTTTCCTTATATATTTTATGTCTCTTCTCATTAGAATGCAAGCTCCCAAAGAGAAAATAAGTTCACTGCTGTATTTTCAATCCCTTTATACAGTCAGTGTCTGGCATGCAGGAAGAACTCATTCCATAAGTCTTCAGTAAATAATCCTAGAATTAATATTAGCCCAAGAAATAAGCTGGCCAGTCCTGGTAGATGGGACCCTTCAATAGTTCTACCTTTAAAAGGAAGGTTATACCTGTTTGGTAGCAGATAAGAGGTAAGGATGTAGACAGAGTATTGTTGATGAAAAACATTTGTTCACTCAGTTCAAAAATATCAAATTTGGGTATTTTAGGATGTGAATTATAATTATCAGTTTCATTATATAAAAAGTAGTATGAGTGGCTGGTATGACTGTTGATTCCCTACCACTATTTGAAGGCTGCTGTAAGTTTCTATTGTTTCCGAAGTAGTCTTTGCTTATTAATGAATTCAATTTCTCTTCATGCACTCCCTGAACTAAACATTATTGTCTGGCCTGACAAAGCAAATTCTTCCCTTTTAGAACTATAAACATTATTATTTAATAGATTTGGACAGAAACAAAATCATTAAATGCTCTGCAGAAAGCAAAATCGGTCATGCCAGGAAAATTTTCATCCAAATAAGATAAAGACGTTGATTAGGAGAGAGTCACACAGAAGAAGGTTGTCATCTGAGCTAGTATACAGTTAAGATATATACAAAAATGTTTTTAAAATTATTTGCTTTTCACTGTCAAAAGCTCTGTGAAACAATTGTATCTGAGGACAGGAGTGAAGAAAGGAAGTGAGCAAAATAAATGGGTTGGGAGAGATTATTCTCCAGGTGATGGGCAGCCTAGGAAACACCTGAGAAAGGAGTGAGGAAAGGTCCACAAAGGGACTCAAGAAAGTCAGTCTAAAGCAGAGGTGCTGAGAGGGTTGGTGAACGTGTTTCTACTGAATTTCACCTGGTGCGTAATGCCCTTTTGAGCAATACCCAGGACATTAGCCCATGCTGCTGTAATAAATAATTCATTCACAGTTCTGCATGGGTAGCAAAGCCCTGGTGCCATTTTGGCTTCCTACTGATCCTGCCACTCTCCTTCCAGGGAAATGAGTCCTTCTCACCTCGACAGACATCTTCCAACTACGAGGAGGGCAGTAAGCAAATGTGTCTACCTGGCTGGCAAACAGCATCCCTTTATTCTTTGAATTCAGAAACTGTCACTTCTGGGTTTCCTTTGTGAGAAACAGTTCCCATAACAACATGAGAAGCCAGAGCTCTGGGGGGAACCTTCTGAGGAGTTCTGGAATCTTCTTTGCCTTGGAGGTAGAGAGGAGAATGCCAGCAGTGCCGCTCAGGCTCCCTCGTGGACACACGCTTCTATCTGGAAGAGAGCCAATCCCTGAACATCACGGGCAAATCCACTCTCCTCCCAGGCAGCTGTAAATTATGTAGCATCTCAAATAGAAAAGCAATATTTTTACATCTATCCAACTAATGACTAAATGAAAGGACTATTGTAAAATATTCTCACAGTCTGAGAAACAGATGTGTGTATCTCAGGGCATTTTAAACACTGATATCGAATATGTACTCTGTACATTTCAACTATATTATATAAACATGTGCATGAAAACATTTGCTTGTAGGCCGAAGTATATAGATATTTCCTATAAAAATTATCCATCAAAATATTCAAGAATATTATTTTAGAAAAAAAAATTAGTAGCAACAGAACTTAGAGGAAACAGCTTCTTTGTGAGGACACCTCAGCTACACGTCCCCTATTAAAGACCCCAAAGAAAACACCTGTAAGGTGAAGTTAGAAATTCAGATGGGACACCTCTGACTTACATAGTGATACATAGAGACACATGAAAATATCCTGTTTTTAATACATTCACATTGCAGCTGCTTTTTAGTTTTTAAATCATTTTTTGTTATTGTTATTTATCTATTGTGATTAATGAATACATTTATCTCTAATTTATTATTAAAATTTTGCTGGACCAAAAATGATTGCTGGAGAATAGTATTATCTCTGTAATGCAAGGTTGCAACAATAGGTCACTTTTTGTTCACATGATTTTATATTTCTAGACCTGCTGTAATAGCGCAAATGATTCCATTATACAGGTATTTTTCATAATAATATTAAATTACCTTTACTTCTTCCATAAATTGTACATGGTGATTTGTGCTATATCCATCTCCCTTTCTTCTGCTAGTTGAAATGAGAGATTGTCATGAGATTTTTAACCCCAGATTTCCCAACTGTACCCAGCCTACATTTGAAGACATAAACAAGATAATGGGGGGAAATGCTATTGTTAGCAGTCCAACACACAACCAGGGAACTAAAGGAATTCTGCTAAATAAGAAAGTCCAGATTTAACCTTTTTGTTTAATATATATCTTTAAGTTGATTTAATTCTTTGAATTATGACATAACATGAAATTTTTGGTATGATAAAAACGCTGTATTCAGACTTTATAAATCCACATTTTCTCCCTTGCATGAGCAGTGATGGAATTGGAATTTAACTTTATCCTATATTTACTGGGTGACAAATATCTATCACTATACTTAATACATTTATAAGCATAATTATGTTTTAATTTTAATTCTTAGCCTAATATGCTGTGGGCATTTTTTGAGAATAGAATATTTTGCATGTGGGGTTTGTGTGCTATTTCCTCATGATCAGGTTCAGGTTCTGCATTTCAGGTCAAGATATTACATGAAAGATGTCATGTTCTCAGCACATCTGGAAGCTGATGATATCTAAAACTCGGCCAAAGTGTTGTCTTAATTCCACGTTGTATAGTCACTATTTTCTACTTTGCTATTAAATAATTTGGGGAGAGACTTTTCAAGAATATTCAATAATCTCTCTTTTTATCCAAATCCCCCCTTAGATTTTTTTTTTGATACTTTTTTCCCTCCTCTTCCTTTTGAGGAGTTGCTGTGGTTACGTTGTCACCTGCATCTCCACGCAAGTGTCTTTCTCTTTCCAAATTTTGTAATAGCCTTTTTTCATCTCAATTATCAGATGGGTTCCTGAAAAGTTGTTAATTTGCTCCCTGTCAAGATTTTCTTGCTGCAAGGATGAGAGCTTGTATTTCCTTAGCTCTTTCCTAGTCCAAGCTGAAATTAGAAGTCTCTGTTTTTGGCATTTAGAGTTAAATCCATCTGGGGCTGGTTCTTGTGTATGCAACTAATTTTAGTTTACTTATTTTTTATTTATACTCTATTCCTTTCATGTTTGTTCTTGTACATGTTATAAGAGAAAGTAAAGAGCTTGAAATTGCTTGTGTTCTTCAGCACTTGAGTAGTTTCATATTTAGCATGGTACACCAAATGCGGTTCTTGAGATTCCAAAAACAAAGAATGAATGGGGACTTAATTTGGAACAATCTAGAAAGAGGCTTGCTATATGTTACCTGAAACACTTTCATACTGTTTCAGATATTATCTCTTTTAACCCCTTGCCCCATTTCACTAAGGGACTCATTACAGTCTCTCTTGCTGTTGGCCTTTAAAGTTATGAATTACATTTCTACCCAAGTCTTGCTTTTATATTCTTTTCTTCTTAGATCCAATCCTTGTCTTACCTGTCTAGGGTGCTTTCTTTTTTTTTTTTTCTGTTTTTTTTTTTTTTTTTTGTGACAGAGCCTCAAGCTGTCACCCTGGATAGAGTGCCGTGACATCACAGCTCACAGTAACCTCCAATTCCTGGGCTCAAGCGAGTCTCTTGCCTGTGCCTCCCAAGTAGCTGGGACTACAGGCGCCCACCACAACTCCCGGCCATGTTTTGGTTGCAGCCATCATTGTTGTTTGGTGGGCCCGGGCTGGATTCGAACCCGCCAGCTCAGGTGTACGTGGCAGGCACCTTAGCCCATTGAGCCACATGCGCTGAGCCTAGGGTGCTTTCTTGTGTTTGCAATAGAGCTTCAATAAATCTATGACTAGTGTAAAGGGTCCAAGATTTGAACTCAGAAAGATCTGGGCTTGAAGTTTCTTTATAAGACTTTGGTCAATATATTCAGTCACTGATAAACTTAGCTCCCTGATCAGTACCATATACACTATAAGACTATTTTAATTGCTATGGGCTCATGATTTTTCTAGTCCTTTTTCAAAATCTTCCTACATTTGATTTTTCACTGAGGCCACCTGCACCTACCTCCATACAGACCTACAATTCCTAGCCCTTCACATGGCCAAGAACCTCACTAACCACAAATTCTCCTCTCCACCCAAGTGAACTTGTCCATTTCCGACTCTTCAAATACCATGTATAAACAGTTGACTCAAATTCTTCCTCCAGCCTAAACTTCTATTTTGAATTCAGGCCTAAATGCAAATGCCCATGCAGCATCTTCACTTGATTATCCAACAGACATCTCCAACTTCATGTCCAATATTGACCTTTGGGTTTCCCTCAGATGGTATGGTTGACCTTTAGTGATCTCCTCCTCAATAAATAGCATCAACCTTTATCCAGTTGCTTTGGACAAAATAATTTGGAGTCATTCTTCACTTTCATGACAGCTCATATTTGGTCCAGCAGCAAATATATAACTTAAATCCTTAGAAACATATCTGCTACTACCTCCTACTCCACACTACCACACCCTCCTACCTGGACAACTGAAATTATCTTCTAATGGTGTCCTCTGGAACTCAGGAACAACATGGTCTGGACTCTGAAATAGGCCTTCAGAACCCTACTATTCATAATATATATTTTTTCTAAATGCTATTAATCTGTTTCATTAAACATGCTCCTCATGATGTCCCAACTTTTTGAACAATCTCTGCTTGGTCATATACATGACAATCTAATTCTATCCATTCTGCAAAACACAGATGAAAAGTTGTCTATTTGTCACTTAAAAGTGTTCCTGATTCTCAAAGCCGAAAGCAGTTAAGTGTCCCTTGAAATTCCATGACATATTTTTCACACATAATTTTCCTTTAAACTACCTATTAATATTCTTGAATTGGATGAATGAGACAGATGTATGTTGAAAATTGAAATAATACAGAGGGACACATTCTCAAATAGAGATCTCTTCCCCTTCCTTTACCTTACTCCCTGATTTTAAGACCTATACATTGTTAACAGCGTCTCATATGGAAAATATTTTTCTGGGTTTGTCATATGCTTCTTAACTTTGTTCTTTATGTTTACTTAATGCTTAGAAATGTGACTAATTGTCCAGTTGTTCCTTTCTGTCCTTATTAGAATGTAATGTCCATTAAGTGATTGCAGTATGTTATAGATTAAAGGTATGCAGCTACTCTGTAAAATGGGGGGGGTACAAATCGGAGATAGAAGTTTTAAAAGACTTTTTGTTAAGCACTGTTTTAATTAAATACAGTCATATGCTGTAGGAACCAGTTAGAATTTCAGCCTAGATTTCAGTAAGTTTATTTATATGCCCTTAGCAGCACCCACATCATGCCAATATGCTATTCAGCTGATTTATAACAACTATACCCCATCTGCCTTTCTAAGAAACCATTTAATTTTAAAAGTTACATGTATAGAGTTTTTGTCCTTGACCTTCCTACAGATATTACTGAAAAATCAAGCTAAAAACTCTCCAAAATCTCATAAATTACCTTACTCCTACAGCTTACATCACCCTGCCTCTTCTTTGACAGCTGAATTAATTCTGAGAAGTCCCATGGAGTCACCCTCAACCATTTATTATCTCGGGCCCATGGCAGAGCCCTGTGTAGGCATTTGCCAGCTTGTCCTTTTAATCGTCTCCTAATGATGAATTGTCCTTGAGTGATTCTGTGTTCTATCCCTGTCTGTTCACAGACTCCCTTTCCCCTTGTTGGCCATTGTTTCTGTCTCCAGAGACCTTATTGAAATCTACAGCACCGGAGCAGAACAAAGATGTGCTTGACTGTTATTTCCATCCCCTAAAGCCAGGTGTTCCTTCTGCACAAAATTCCAACTTTATCAAGTCAGTTGGCACCTCACTCTGCTTCCTTCTTTCATTTTCTCTGTTTGCAGTCTCACTTATGGAATTGAATCCAGCTACTTTTGATCCCAAGTCATAGACCCAAAGTGAAGCCTCTGGCTTCAGTCTTTGCTAACCATGGCCATGGCTTGACCATGTTTCTTCCATTCCTACCTCACCATTTCTCCACCCTCACCTTCTCTGATCAAGAATCCAGCCTTCTGCTGAAGTCACTACTCTATACTTCCTGAAATTGTTCTGACTTCCAAATATCAACCTCTAAAATTCATCTACCCTTTCTTGGTACCCAGCTACTAAACCAACATTGTCTTTACTACACAAAAACCACATTCCAAGTAAGAGAAGACTATTAATGTAGAATCTGCCAAAATGGACCTGCGGTTTCTTTTTGTTTGTTTTTAGCTTGCAAATGTGAGAATGTAGGAAATGCCATCTGATATGTATGAAGGATAGCAGGCTTGGCACCCATAGCTCAGTGCTTAGGGCTCAGACCACATGCACTGGGGCTGGTGGGTTTGAACCCAGCCTGGGCCTCCTAAACAACAACAAAAACAATAACAAAAATAGCCAGGCATTGTGTCATGCACCTGTAGTCCCAGCTACTTGGGAGGCTGAGGCAAGAAAATGCCTTAACCCCAAGAGTTTGAGGTTGCTATGAGCTATGACATCACAGCACTCTACTGAAAGTGACATAGTGAGACTCTCTCTCAAAAAAAAGATGGCAGATTAGAGAGATGAGAATTTATGAAAAATACTTGTGGAATGGAATATTAGATAAAAATCAGTAAATCTTGCTAGTCCATTCAAAATAGATCTAGAATCCCACCACTTCCACTTTCAATGCTACCATCATCCCCTCTCACCTAGACTATCACAATCTCCTCCTAATTGATCTCTCAGGAGCAGACCCTCGACTCTGTAGTCATCTCTCAAGACAGAAACCAACATCTTCCACCCCAAGCCTCCTCCCCTCCAACAACTGTTTTCAGAATAAGAGTCAACACCATGTCCTCCAACAACTGTTTTCAGAGTAAGAGTCAAAAGCCCACACCATGGCCCGTATGCATGGCCTCATTACCCCGTTGACTGCCTGGCCTTAGCTCCTCCTTCCTTCCACTCTACTGACTCCTTGCTTTTCCTTCACTCTGACTCTTCTTGTTCCTTCCCAAGTCTCAGTGAAACATCCCTGTCAATCTTTACGGAAGTGGCATTACCCCTTCATCTTTCCATATTTTCGGTCTCTCCTTTAGTCTTAAGAGAACTTACCACCTTCTAGCACACTAGCTTTTTCTTATTTAGTTTTATTAATTCCTATTCCCTCCCCAGCAAAGTAAACTTTCCATGGATCAGGCCTCTCACCATTCTTTTGTCTGCTGTATTCTCAGCACTTAGAACAGTGTCTCACACCTTGTAGGTGCTGAATAAATACCAGTTCAAAATGTTACAGGAAATCCTGGAGAGGCTGACAGGAGAAAACAAATGCCCAGTGCACAGGATTGTTGTGAGTTGCCAATTAAATTAGATTTTACTTTGCAAATTATAAGGCACTGATTACATGCATCATTATTAATGCTAATAATAATACCCAACAGTTTCTGAGTTGACTCCAACCAGATGTGGCTTCAAGCACTATTCCCTTTTTCACCGAATTCATACAGTGTCTCAGTGGGGTAATTGGTAATATTAATCCCCTTTCAGAAGTGAGAAAGTTGAAGATTATTGAGTGTAAGATATGCCTGCAAGCTTAAATTTGTAAATTGGAGAATTTGAGACAAAGCCTACCTTCCCAGTTTTGTCTTTTCACTTGGGTAACTTGGTGCCTTTATGTTGCAGATTCAAGATGAGAGAAATAGGCAAATCTGGCTATTGCAGGAAGTCTTTGAAATTTCATGTTTTCCTGATGAGACCGGTTTATGAGTCAACAACTAAAAATATGACAGAATCTAGAAAATTCACCTTACTTACTGCTAAGTTCAGTTTATTCAGAAATATGATTTTTTGGAATGGGAAAAGCCTTCCTAAACAGAACGTACAGTGCCATTGTAAGGAAAAACACTATACATGAGATTATATTAAAACCAAGACTACATGTGAATCAAAGGCCCCCATTAAGTGAATAAAATGAAGACTAAAGAGTTAAAGAATGTAGTTATAATCCATATAATACAGAAATAACTCATATTCAAAATACGTACAAAATCCCTGCAAACCGATGAGAGACAGCACAATATGAAAATGGACAAATTAGTTGAATGTATATTTAAGAAAAGAGGGTATCCAAATGTCTAATAACTATGTGAAAAGTTATTCAACATTTTATGTCTTGGGGAAGTGGAAATTAAAACCAAAGTAGAACACAGCAAATACAGTTCATAATGGAGCAACCAAGGCTTTCCACCCTATACCACGGGCAGGAGTGAAAGCTGGTACGAGTGCCTTGGATAACTGTTTAGCAGTAGTTACTAAAACCTAGCATGTACCTACCTTGTGACCCAACAATTTTCTGCTAAGAATATACCCAAAAGAAATGCTTAGATATGTCTACCAAAGGCAGCACTATTTGTAGTGGCCATAAATTGGATACACCCCAGAGGCCGAAACATCAGAATGGATAAATTGCAGCATCTCCACACAGCAGACACTGTAAGAAAACCAACAAATAATCCACAATAGGTGCACCAATATGTATGAATACCATAAACATAATGGTGTGTGCAGAAAGGCAGACACAAAAGAACACACGCTGTATAATTCCACTGATGTTCAAAAGCAGACAAAACCAATGCGTGCTATCTGACATCAAGGCAGAGGGTAACTTTGGTGATGGAGACTGGGGCAGAAGGGTGGTTTGCAGCTCTCTCTCTGCATCTGGGTATGTGCAGTTTATAGACATATGAAATGTGATCATCTGTGTATCGTATTTCAAAGTTAAGACAAAAGTGAAAGTGAATAAAGATTCTTCCTGCACTTTGCTCTGTTACCCTTTGAAACAACATTCTGTGTGTCTATTTTAAATAACTGTAAAGAATATGAAAATCTAGCTTGAAATGCATTAATACATCTCATTAGAATGATACATTCAGAAATAGGAATACAAGGGGGACACTTTTCATAAGTGACAATTTTAGTCAAAATATATTTGATAGTGGTCATCATTATAATGATAGTGATACGTTATTGTAATGCGAGGGATAAATTATACTGTGCAATTTACTTGCTTTTGATAAATTCAGGTTTTGACTGGTCCAGTGTTGTTCTTCCATTCTATTGGGGATGTCTTACCTGCCTTCATGTTTTTCTAACCCAAGGTTGCTCTCTTCGGATGCTGGACACATGGTTTGGGGAGCACAGGGAGAGAGGCCTGCCAAGCATCCCTGAAGATGCTGCCTGGTTCCCTGGCCGGAGTGCTTGGAAGTTCTTCAATGTTTTGCTTTTCTTTTGTGAAGTGACACAAGGCAAGTCTTTTAAAATAAGCAGAGATTTCTTTGTGCCGTGTGTGGCCATGTGACCATCACAGGTGAGTTGGTCGATAATGGCACTCTTTACTTTCCTGGAAAAAGAACTGTAGGCCACCAGTGCCCATGGGTCCTGCAGCTCCTGGGCCAAATGACAGGCAGCAGAGCCTGGGGAGAGCCGCAGAGGACAGAATAAGAGGATGAGGAGGGCAGGAGAGGTTGCTTCAATTACACCACCAAGTAGCTCTAGCGTTCTCTATCCCTTACCCGGCACCAATAAGAGAAATGCTCCCAACTCTTCACAAAACACAATGACTCGAGGCGGATGCTTAACTGGGGGCTGCGCTGGCCTGTACCACTGATTTCAATCTGCACTAAACTTTGTATCGCTCCCTCTCTCCCTGTGCCAGTTCTCCCAATGTTTCTCGACATCACATTAACTCCCCTCCCAGTACAATAATCGACTCCAATCTGCTATTATCACGGAAATAGAGGAGGTAAAGTGCCTGTAATAGGATCCAAATCAAATCACTTTCACTTCAGCCGGCTTTTGCTGTGAAGCCGAGGATTCCCCAGGGAGATTCAATACAGAGAAACACCTGCAGACGCAGGCTGAGGCCTGGAGACTAGATGGAACACGACAGGCCCCGCTCGCCTGTAGCATCTCCTTAGTTACAAGGCGGTCACCTCAGAAGTAATGACCTCAGGCAGGCTCTGATAAACTTGGGACTCAAAGGCAAAGCCAGGACCGACTCTTCCGACCCCCCTCCCCCAGACCCATCCTGAAGCAACACCTCAGTTTACAATTCACAGCACCAGGGCTACAGTTAAATGTCTTACCCTAGAGGACTCGCCTTCTTTGGGCTACTTTTGCACGAATTGCTGCTTGTTCTTTGAGGAGTCCAGCCTATATGGAAGTAATACATGAATATAAAACTCTTAATAAATAAGAAAGACCAAAACAAGTTGAACTGAACATAATTCAGGACTAGCAGGGGGTGAAATAGGAAAATCCCAACAAAATTTCCTTTGGATGGGCAGTGCCTGTGGCTCATTCTGTAGGGCGCTGGCCCCATATTCCGAGGGTGGCAGGTTCAAACCCGGCCCCGGCCAAATTGCAACAAAAACATAGCCAGGTGTTGTGGTGGGAGTCTGTAGTCCCAGCTACTCGGGAGGCTGAGGCAAGAGAATCGCTTAAGCCCAGGACTTGGAGGTTGCTGTGAGCTCTGTGATGCCACAGCACTCTACTGATGGCCATAAAGTGAAACTCTGTCTCTACCAAAAGAAAAAAATATTCCTTTGGGTACTTCAAGAATTGAAATTCCTATTCTTTTTCTTTCCCATTGCATTTCCCAAATGGTTACAGGTTAAAGTTCTTTAGAGTGAAGCCCTTTCTATGCTGATAATTAAGTTTGCAAACTCATCCTAGAAAAAATGCCCACACCTCATTGCTGAATGTCATTGTCACCCAATAGCCACGGGGAGCCCATTGAAGGTGGCCGTCGTGATATTCAGCAACAAAGTATGCAACACTTTTTCTAGGATGGGTTCATGAACTTAATTGTCAGACCATGTACATGAGTCCGCTAGTTAATGTGTACTTTGTTGACTGCCCAGGCATAGCTGCAATTCTAGACACGTGTGATTGTACATAACCTCTTATTTAGCCTCAGAACTTGACACATCCTTGGCAGGAAGGCCTTATTGTCGATGTTTACTTTTCTGCCAGAGTCTGAAGATTTTAGCTCCCTAGACTAATTGATAGTTTCAGTAAGCAAGTTTTCAGATAAGCAAAAAGAGCAATTACAATCTTCATTTCACAGGTCCACTAAAGCATCATCATTTTTTAATCATCAGAGAAATGCGAATCAAAACCCCCTTGAGAATGGCCCACATCACAAAGTCCCAAAGCTGCAGGTGGTGGTACACATGTGGAGACAAGGGAACACTTTCACACTGCTGGAGGGACTGGAAATGAATACAGCCTCTCTGGAAAGAAGTATGGAGAATCCTCAAAGAACTCAAACTAGATCTTCTATTTGATGCTGCAATTCCATGACTAGGCATCTACCCAGAAGAAAAAAAATAATTTTATCATAAGAACATTTGCACTAGACTGTTTATTACAATTGAATTTACATTGTCAAGATGTGTAATCAACCCAGTGGCTATCAACCCATGAACGGGTTAATAAGTTTTGGTGTGTGTATACCATTTCTTTATTCAGCCATAAAGAAGGATGGAGGATTTATATCTTTTGTACTAACATGGATAGAATTGGAGAACATTCTCTTTAATAAAGTATCACAAAAATGGGAAAGCAAGCATTGAATTGAATTGCAAGTATTGAAGTATTGCAAGTATCGAATCTAATGTATACCATACTAATATGAATCCAGGAGGTGAACTAATACATCCCCACACAAGAGAAAATCTCAGTTCAATTCAAGTTGGGGGAGGGACAAGAGAAGGGGAAGAAAGGAGGAAGGAGGGGATTGGTGTGCTCCCACTTAATGGGCACAATGTAGGGGTACATGACACACCTCCTGGGTGAGGGGCACAACTACAACAGAGACCTTACCTAACAAATGCGAACATTGTAACCTAAACGTCTGTATCCTCATATTAATCTGAAGTTTTATTAAAGTATCATGGTAGATATTTCCAAAGCAAACGATTCACCAGGAACACTGTCCAACAAAAGTCCCCCTCAGTATTTTTCCGCAGTTTCAGCCTTGACCTCCATCTGAAAAGTAAACAAAAGGTCTCAGTAGTAAGAAAACCAGAACTGGAGTTTAAAATGCTAAGTTTGCAATAAAGTTTCCCCCTTTACCAACTATATGACTTTGAACAAATGATCTTAATCTGTGTAAACCTTGGTTTCCTTGGCAATGAAATCCTTTCTCCTGTACAGTCATGAGCATTCCATGCAGGGTGTTATTTGAAAGCATTTTGTTATCTCTAAATCATTGTGCTTATATAAGAAATGGTAAATAACCTGGAAGGGTTATTTGTGTGAGGACAAAATTAGAAAGGGGAAAATGATAAACCTTTCTCCTGAAAATCATTCTAAAGTGATCAAAAGAGAACTGGGATGATCTAAAACAAGAGACATTTCTCAGGCATGGTTCTGCTCCGTTGGACAGTAAATCCCACCATGGCAGGTACAGGGTCGTGTGTCCGTGTGATTAGTGCCAGTTGGAACTGGAGTCACCATGTGACCTTACAGGACAAACTCTCCACTCCCAGGGTAGCCAAGGCCATGGGGCCGCAGAGGAGGCCTCCTGTAGGAACTGCAGTGTCCAGATGGGCCTAAAAGCCATGGTTCCACAAAGCAGGCACTGCCAGGCTTCTTGCGGGTGGGAAGAAAAGAAGAAGCATTTCCAAGGAAACACTGTGGAGATTCACCAGGGATGAAGCCATTATTAGGAGGAGTTATGCCTAGACTTCTGCATGATCTCAGACCCCTTAAATTATAACGTGCCCAAGGAAAATGGTGGCATGGCGAATGTGGATATCAGGGAAGTATTTGATTTCTATTAACACCCACGGCCAGTTTCCTTTATAAGCCTTGATATGCTCAAGTTTTATTGGAGGCAGGACCTCATTATAGCCTTTCAGATAATAGGAGAATGGGGCATGAATGTGGCAATGTCAGAACCAGGTTGTGTCACACATGACAGAGGGGTGTAAGCCCACGTGACCTGAAGGTGAGACGGGTCCGATTTTGTACAATTTCTCCTCTTTTAATGAGAGACTTTCATTAAACACATAACTAACTCTGCTTTAATATAAAGAGATTTGGAAGAAATTTTATACAGATATAATCAGAAAAAAAATGATGAGTTCCAGTTTGAGGTTTGAAAGCAGTGATCATTTTATCTGTTCCTTCAACAAATATCTTTTGATAGTTTTTATTTAGAAACTACGTACATGATTTACATACTTCAAAAAAAACCTTCCTGAATACTAAATACAAGAAACTAACTGCAAATCATAACAAAGACAAAAATGAGACTGTGGTGTCTGTCCAGTGCCCGGAGACCTCATGTACAAGCCTGAGGACCCCCAGCACGAGGTGCAGTGCGCTGGTTTCCTGGCTGTGTGTGTCTGGGCCTGGCTTGAGGGGACACAAGAGTGACGAAGCTACGGAGATGATTGTGTTCATGGAAGGCCCCTGGATGAGACGAGAGCAGGAGACTGGCAGCTGACTAAATCTGGAAGAGTTGGGGAATCCCTCAGAGAGGAGGTGATGCTTAAGCTGAGATTTGGAACCTGAATAGAAAGTCATCGGACAGAAGGGAACAAGGAAAAGATGGTTCTAGGCAGAGAAAATGGTCAGTGGAAGCTAAGGGAGGAAAGTATGTCATCAACAGCTTCAATGTGTGGCTGTTAGTCAAATCATCAGAAGCTCCTGCAACCTCCCAAGCACATACCTTCTTTTATAAGAACTGGCCTACATTTCTGATTTCAGAACGCACATGTTCCAGCAGCCCATGACTTTAAACAGCTAAGGTGTGCGCAGGGACTAGTCACCAGGAATAGCAGGTCCACTTGGGCTGCCCTGTGGTCCTTCGTTATTGGCTGCTCCCGTCTTCTCAATGAAGTTCCCATTTGTTGAGCACTTAATATGACCAGGGAGTTATCCCTGTTTTATACATAAGAAACCCCAAGTCTTGATCACGTGTTCGATTGTAGAGCATTGAGGGGTTACACACAGTAAAGGTAATGCAGGCAGTCAAACTTACGCCTTTCTGATTCCAAGGCAGGATTCCTCCTTGCATAACTATCTGGAATCTTACTCATATCCTTTTCATTTCCTTTGTCTCACTTTTTTAAAGAGAAATTCTCAGATCAGGTTTTCATGATGGTTGAGACCAGCATGGGAGAGAAAAATCAAGGTAACTGTTCTGAAACTGTTCCTCATACCAGCATAGCAAGGGTGCCAAATTGTATCAGGAGGGAAGCAAGGACCCAAAGATGGTCCCCCAAACAAGCTCTTAAAACTTGGAAAACTCTACCAATGATATTCCCACATCAGGGTCTCTGATACACATTAGTGTATTTAAACTCTGGAAAATTATCATCATGAATAATTCTGGTAAATTATGTGTAACTGGTTATTCCTCAAACTCCACTGGGGTCTGCCTTTGCTACCTGCTTGTTAACATCCTGCAGGAAGGGAACCTGAGCAACACACTCTTTTTGTGTGAAATCTAGACCAAAGTGCCAGCAAGTCTGGCTTTTCCTGAGGGCTCTCTCCGTGGCTTGCAGGTGGCTCTTCCTGCGGCATTCTCTCCTGCTCTTCCCTCTAGCTAGCTATGTGTCGCTGGTGTCTCTTCCTCTCATGAGCACTAAGCCCAGTGCTATGACCTCATTCAGCCTTAATTACTTCTTCAAACATCCAAATACAGTCACCTGGGGGAAAGGAGGT
The DNA here is from genome assembly GCA_963574655.1 of Perodicticus potto. Lineage (NCBI taxonomy): Eukaryota > Metazoa > Chordata > Mammalia > Primates > Lorisidae > Perodicticus > Perodicticus potto. Next base: position 84 of record CAUYRH010042474.1, on the reverse strand, counting down.
CAAAGTTTTTACATAGGAATTTTGGAGCACAGTTGATTTCATAGTCACTTCCCTTCCCATTGCATTCTTTTATATATATATATA
>CAUYRH010042472.1:0-17224 GCA_963574655.1 Perodicticus potto | reverse complement strand
GTGTGTGTCTGTGTGTGAGAGTGAGATGTTCCTTCTCTTTTCCTCTCCGATCTGGCCCGGGTTCCTGCGCCACCAGCGACCTCTTGGGGGCCTGCTGACTTTCCTCTCGTAAACAGTCACCGGCGGGAGGAAGCCCGACTGATCTTGCTCTATTTTTTTCAGTTCAGAAACTTGATTCTCCTTCCGTGCCCCCTACGAGCTGCTTACAAAAGGCCGGGGAAAGGAGTCCGGCGTAGGTTCATGCCTTTGCTGAGATGGTAAAAGAGCGAGCGGCTGAGTCCCAGAGGGCCCGACTCGCCCCCGGACTCCCGGGAAGAGAAGCAGACGAGCGGGGTCCCCTTGCTTTTCCTGGTCCTACGACTCCTTCACCCAGCGACCAGAGACGCGATCGGGGTGCACAGCAGACGCGAAGGGGAAGAAGCCCTGTACCCTTACATCTCTGCTTCCTTGCTGCCTCTTCCTTACGGCGAGAAGCTTCTGGATCTGGAAGAGAACCAGAAAGTGTCGGTCGCGCACACAGGTCCTCACCGGATGCGGGATTCACGAAAGGGCTGCTCACTTCAGCCACAGTAGGGTCGGAATAATTGACCATATCCTGCGCATAAAAGCTGTAGCACCTGCGGCTCGCAGCGCTTGTCCAAGGTCACAGAGCTGCCTCCAACGCAGCTTGGGAGTCGCGCTCAACTCTGACTCCCCGACCCACTGCACGGCGCGCTCTCAGGCAGGCCCTGTCCCTCCGCGGGCTTTGGAGGATGAGCTGTGTACCCATTCCCCAGGCCACGCGGAGAAGCGAGACCTCAATTTCCCGCGCATCACGTCTCTAGCTCCCTGCTCACTCTGCATATTCCAGTAACCAACAACTGGCTTAAAGGTGGACCCAGAAGTCATTGATCCTCTACGGTTTTAAGACTGACTAATAAAATCGGGTACCTGAAGAATTTTCTGTGGAAAACTGGGAAATGGGGCCTTGAGATAAAAGAACTTCCTCTCTTCTCTCCGGCTCACGACGTGAAACATGGGAAAGCGGACACACACCTTGAGTGGGAGAGGCACGCACAGACCCGCACACCCACCGCACACATTCCACTCCCAGATTTGATGTGTCCTAGCCCACTTCCTAAGACAGAGAGGCTGCTTTGGGGCCCCAAGGGAAAGGAAGCCCTTTTGTTGTGTCACACAAAAAAATCCTGCATACAGTGTTAACGGTTCGTTTTACATCCACCTCATGAATGAAAGAATTTATTTGGATTCGCCCGCACATTTTAGAAACGTGAATACGAAGCAGGTCAGTCTGGCCCATGGAAGCGAATGACTGCAATCCACGCAATGAGTCAACTCCCCATTCACAATGTTTGACTTTATGAAGGGGAACTAGAGGATGGGAGCAGGCAAGTACCCTAATGTTTCGGAGACCACTTGACACGCTGAACCTGAGGCCTGGCCCTGGAATCTGAACGCTCCACTGGGCTTAAAACAGTGCCCAAGACCCTCTTTGCACAAGTCCCGTCCCCAGGGAAATCCAGGGCCTGTTCTCACAGCATGCTGTAGGAATTCTCCCTATTTCTTCTCCTAAGGAAAAGAATCTGAGGAACAGGGATTTGGAGCAGGGAACAAACATCTGAGAATATAAGTATAAAAAATCTGGGAATAAGGGTTTTTTTCAAAAGTGAAAAAGTTATGAGGAAAGTATGAGGGGGCAAAACCTAACTTAGAAGAAACAAGCTGTGAGGGGAGAAATTTTAGGTCAGTGTTTTAAAGATTGTGTTAATACACCACCTGCTTAAAACAACTCCCAGAAGGAAAAGGAAAGATATCAAGATACGAAGAAGTTACATATGGAAAAAAAATGCTTTGTATTTTCACCCGACAAAAACTTAGATGTTTGGGTAAATCTTTGTATTTTGATGTCCCATAGAGGTCCCTTAAAAGAATTTGTTTTAATGTTAAGAACTTATACTAATGAATGGTATCTTTATTTGAGGCAGATAATAAATCAAACTATCGGAAATTGTGAACAACTTTTATTTAATAATATTTACCATTTAGTATTCTTTATTTAACACCTTGACCTTCATCTGGTATCTTAGGCTCCTCAATTCCTTCTCTCCCTAGTGACTTTTCACCTCTTTGTCACCTGATCTCACTCTGTCCTGCCTGACTCATATGACCTTGTCCTCCCCAAGGACTAACTGCATCCCCTCCCAAGTCTGCTTTGCAGTCATCCAGCCCTCACCATCACCACCTTCTATCCTCTGCTTAGCTTCTCCAGACCCCACATTCTAGTCTTTTCCAGAAAACTAAACTCCATCTTTCATCCACCTCACGTGCAGACTTTTTTCTTTACTCGTCGGTCAAAACTTAGTCCCAGTTAAACCCAACTGTGCAACTAGACTGGATGGCAGAAAAACACGCAACCGTGCCCACTGCCTTCTCTTGAAATGACAGCACACAGATGTCAAACCAATACACACTCATTCTGAAAGGACTGTTTCTCAGCATGTCTCTCTTCAAATCTCCTGACTCCACCCTTTGCTTTCATCCCTTCGGGCTCAGCGGATGGCCTGGCCGCCAACTTTGTTGAGAACTGGAAACAGCAGGTGGGATCTTGCTCATTTCCCATCAGTGGGTGCCCCACTCCCTGGCCACCCCTTTTGTTTCTATCGTGTACCTGCCACTTACCCCCCTAGACTCTTGTTCCCACCCAACACCAGCCTCACACCCATGCCTGCTCTCCCCTAGCTTCTGCATCACTGTAAACCATGGCTGTCTCACGACGCCTGAGCCCCAAACCCAGAAGTCTTCTTAGTTTTTCTCCTTTGTTACTATGTCTAAACCACCTGCAAATCCTATAGGCACCACCTTCAGAAAAAGTTTGCAGAATCTGACCGCCTTCGCCACCACCCTGGGCCAAACCACCATTTTCTCTCTCCTGCTTTGCCACAGTGGCTTCCTATATTGATTAGGTTTCGATTTAGCTGCATATTTTTATTTAACCGAAATTTTTTTTAAAAACTGAGTATCTTAAACAAAACAGAAGGGTCTTCATCTTTCATATGAAAGGAGTCCACAAACGGGCAGTCCAAAGTTGGACTTTCTGCCTCACTGTCCTCAGCATGGGGCTTCTACAGTAAAGGTCACCTTACAAAACAAAATCAGTGTGTCAAAGAGATATCTTTGGTACCTTTGATGTCTTTGGTGTGCTCATTATGGCATTATTCCCAATAGCCAAGATACGGAATCAAGCTAAGTGCCCATTCATCCATTCAGCAGATGAATAGATAACACTATTCAGCCTCAAGAAGGAAATCCTGTCATTTGCTATAACAGCGATGAACCTGGAGAACTTTATGTGAAGGGAAATCAGCCAGACACAGAAAGACAAATGCCTCATGACCTCACTTATGTGTGAAATCTAAAAATGCCTAACTCCTTGCAGGAGAGAGTAGAGTGATAGGGGCTGACGGAGGGGTAGAGATTGGGGACATGTTGGCAAAAGGATACAAAAGCTGAGCTAGACAGCAGGAATAAATTCTAAAGACCTATTGTACAATGAGGTGACTACAGTTAACAAGAATGTAGTATATATTTGAAAAGTGCTGAAAGAATACTGTTAAGTCTTATTGCCATAAATAAATGATAAGAATACAGAGGGGGAAAGAGGTCACCTTATGATTCCAGATGGCCATTGGAGCTCCAGACACATGTTTATGCTCTGGACTGACCACGGAAGGAAGAAGAAAAGAAGAGAAAAGAATTCCTCCCAGCAGAGCAGGTTCTTCTTAAACAATGCTCCCAAGAGTGTTATAAATCCATCTTCTTATAGCTCATTGGCCAGAACTTAGTCAAAGGACTAGTTGTAAGGAGGTGCCTGCAAAGTCTAGACTTCAGCTGGGCCCATCGTTGCTACAAGAAAGTAATCAGCATTCCATTACTGGAGGAACAAAGGGCAGATGGCCGTCCACGGCAACCCGTAGTCCATCTCTGCTCCTCCTCACGGGTCTGTGGCTCCCAGCCTTTTATGCCATCTTTCATTCTCCTTAGAACATCCAAAATAGTGTCACTGCTCAAAACTTGCCAATGGCTTCTAGCACACTCAGAGTAAAAGCCGAGGTCCTACGGTGGCTTGCAGACAAAACCAACTTGCTCCTCTGTCAGGCCCTTTGCATCTCCGTCTAGATGGCGCCCTCCGTCTAGAGAGGGCTTTCCCCAAACCTCCAATGGCTTGTCCTTGACTTCTTTCCAGTCCTGCTCAGTTATTCCTTCTCAAAAGAGTCTTCAGGGACCAGAGGTGTCCAACCTGAACCCTGCAGGCCATGTAATGATTTTATCAGGACTTTTTTTTGCTTATCTGTGGTGTTAGAGATCATAAAAACTATGCATGAATTTTTTTTGTTTTGTTTTGGCTAATTGGCTTTCATTAGTGTTTGCTCATTTATGTGTGGTCCAAGCCAACCCTTATTCTTCCAATGTGCTGCAGAAAAGAAAAAAGATTGGACACCCTTGCACACACATATGCACCTACATTCTTTATTCTTTAATTTCCTACATAGATGTTACCATAGCCTGAAATGTTAATATTTAGGATTTGTTGTGTGTCTCTTATTAGAAAACAAGCAACATGAAGGCCCTGATTTTATCTCATTGGTTTGCTGCTGTAACCCCCAACACCTGGCATAGTGCTGACAAGTAGTGGCCACTCAGTAAATGTTTATCAAATGAAGAGGTTTAATTTTTAATACTGAAGGATGTGAAGTTCAGTGGGTCAAATCTCATACTCTATGGCTGGCCAAAAGGATAAGAGTAGGGGTCTTGGGGAATAGGCCTGGATGCTGCAGAACATTCTGATGGTCATCAAAAGAAATGTTTGAGGTTAAGAATGTATTTGAAGAGGCTCAGTGCCTGTAGCTCAGTGAGTAGGGTGCTGGCCACATACACCGAGGCTGGCGGGTTCAAGCCCAGCCCGGGCCTGCTAAACAATAATGACAAAAAAGTAGCCAGGTGTTGTGGCAGCACCTGTAGTCCCCAGCTACAGGAGGCTGAGGCAAGAGAATCGCTTAAGCCCAAGAATTTGAGGTTGCTGTGAGCTATGATGCCACAGCACTTTACCAAGGGTGACCTAGTGAGATTCTGTCTCAAAAAAAAAAAAAAAAAGAATGCATTTGAAGAAAGAAAGAAAGATTGATTAGGGTTAGGAGGGAGAAAGGAAGTAAAGAAAGGCCCCCACCATGTGCAAGACCCTCATCTCAGTAGCAGTTCAACTGTACCCTGTGATTAGGAATACCTTATAGAATCACAAAGGGAACGTGAATCCATGGGCCTTGCCTGGTGTTGTCATTCACCTTGGCAGTCTCTCAGACTGTTTCTTGTTTCAGGGATTGAGGCAATCTGCCTCTTGGGGAAGAAAGTTTTCTGAGCTATGACTTTTGAAAAGAGAGAGAAGGAAAGCACTTGGAAAGTTACTCTGGTATACGGGACAGAAAATGCCCTGAAAACAGTCTGGGTCCTTTACTGTCTACCCTTTCCTGCACAGTCTCTCTGTTCACTGGTTCATGTATCTGACCATGTGATCTCAGGATGCGTTTGGGTAGGAGGATGGTAAGAACCAAACACTTAGTGATCAAAAAGCTATTATTTATATTTAAGCTCCTATGGAAATATAGAGCTTTTAAAATTTAGAGTTTCGTGCCAAGTGCAATGGCTCACACCTGTAATCCCAGCACTCTAGGAGGCGGAGGCCCATAGATTGCTTGAGCTCAGGAGTTGGAGATGAGCCTGAGCAAGAGTGACACACCATCGCTAAAAAATAACCTTGTGGCAGGCACCTGCAACCCCAGCTACTCAGGAGCCTGAGGCAAGAGAATCACTTGAGCCAAGAGTTTGAAGTTACTGTGAGCTATGACGCCAGGGTACTCAACCCAGGGTGAATGAGTGACACTCTGTCTCCAAAAAAAAAAAAACTTAGCTTTTGACTTAGACTTAACAACAGATATCTTTTAAATCAAGTTTCACTGCATAGCTAGTTCCTAAGGCTGGCCACTGTGATAATCTTGGCCATCTTAATGCTCTGTTGGAAATGGTCTTGGTATTGTCTCTATGTTTTATGAAATATAATAGATGATTAGAATAAGCAGAGTGAAAGGAAAAAAATTGAAAGTCAAATACTCACTGATTGCTTTCAAGCTATTTTTAGTTGCTTCTTACTCAGCCATGTATCTATAGAATAAAATCCCTGACCGAGCTTAATTCATCGTTTCCAAGATCCTTGTCAATTTACGATGTTAAGCTAGTGCCCTTCTTATTTTAGAGGTCATTGTCTGGCATTAATGCATAAGAGCTGAAATCGATGGAGAAGTGATATCCTTTTTTCCTCCTTCCTAACAATGTCATTAGTCCTTGTTCAATGAGCATGCCACATATCTTCCTGTCTTCTTACCAAAAAATATTGCTGAAGCTTTGCAAAGTACTTTAAAATAATTTTTTTGAAGAACAGCCACATACTAGACTGTGAAGACAAGAGTCAGCTCTCTAGTCAAAAATCTTAGTGAGGATTCCCAAGGTCATCTGAATAGAAAATTTAAGAAAATATTAGAGTTTGAAGCATGATCTTTCAATTCTGAAAATTACTAACCCTCTGGCCTCAAGTCACTTACTTAACCTCTTTGCACTGCCAAAGAGAAGATAGTAAGACCCACACTCCTGGGTTCACAGGGCTCTTGTCTGATTCAGGACGAGATTGAATTTTTTGCATAGAATTTCATGCAAGAGAATCACTTACATGAGTGATTCTCCCTAGGGGTCCGTGGACTCACATTAAGAACCCCTGTACCACAGACTGTGGTCTTTCTTGAGTACATCTGAGTGCACTTGTCAAGTAAGAATATAATTTTTCTTCCTTATATCAGAAGAGAAGGACAGATTTTATGGCACTACAGTGGTTTGGAAAAACCCTTTTAAGTGACATTGGAAATATAATTCTTCCTTCACACTGTCGTGATCTTTAAAATACTCCAGAGATGCTGAAGATGTTCCCAAATCAGAACCATACAGTAGATCCTCACCGAGGGCCCCATGCATGCCTGACTCTGGATTCACAGTAGGGACCAAGCAAGCCCTGGTCTTGTGAAATTATGTTCACCATGAAGGAAGAGGAGCAATAAACCAACAAAAACACCGTGCTGGCTAGTGTGGAGCACCACTGAGAAAATGACACAAGATGGTGTGAATAGGAGTGTTGAGTTGAAAGGAAGAGTCCACTGCACACTGCATGGACCAGACAGGCTTCTCTGAGGAGTGGACATTTGCGATGTGACCTGATGGATAAGGAGGAGCTGCCTGGGGAAGTTCTGGGGCACGTGTGTTCCATGCAGAGAAAACAGCCTGTGCAAAGACCCTGAAATGGAAATGGACATGGACTTGGCACATGCTGAGTGACCCATGATGGCAGTGGGTCCCTGGGAAGACAGGTGGCCCACGATGTGGCTAGAGAGGTAGCCATCACAGTAGAGACTTTGGGTTTTATTCTGTGTGAAATGGGAAACATTCAGGGGCTTGGCAATCAACACAATCTGATTCATATTTTTTATATATCACTTAGGGTGACATGTGGGATTGGCATGTTGGTGGCAAAAGTGGCAGCAGGAAGATGAAATAGTCTAGAAAAGGGATGCTGCTGGCTGGGTCAGGGTGGTGTTGATGGAGACGGAGGAAGAATCAACAAACTCAAGGTATGTGTTGCAGGGGGCGAGAGTATAAACTTGAGGGCAAGTGAACAGGAGAGTGAAGCTAAGAATGATACGTTTCTGCCGGAGCAACCGGAATCATGCTGAAGCTGTTCTCTATGGTGAGGAAAGCTGGAGCAGAGCAGATTTGGGTGAGGGGCAGGAGTTGGGATCAGATGTGGTAAGCAGGCAGCCAGGCAGGTGAGTCTGACGCTCTGGGGAAAGGTCATGGCTAAGGACACAAATTCAGAAGTTATTTCTATTACATGGTATGTAAAATCATATGCATGGATAAAATTAACTAGAGAAGCATGCAGAGAGGAAGAACAGGAGATGGCACAGGACCAGGCCTTGGAGAACACCAGTGCAGAGAGGTCAAACAGAAAAGCAGCCACCAGCAAGAGGCTGGGAGCACAGGCAGAGAGGTGGGAGGCCAATTGGAAGCCAGAGGAGCAAACGTATTTCAAGATGGAGAGAATGATCACCAGTGGCAAATGCTCCTAAGATATTATGGCAGAAACTGCTAATTGTCCCCTGTGCCCATTTTCTCCATTTTTCCTTTAGTCATAGAAACCCCTGAGTTATAGCTGGGTACAGAGCACCCCACCCTGATGTAGAAACCGCGTTACCCTGTCTGCTTTGCAGCTAGATGTAGCCATGTATGTGGCTGGGTTCCAGTCAGTGGGTATGAGAAAAGGGAACTTACACAATCTGCTAGACTTGGCTTTGGTATATTGGGCATGTAGTTCTTCATTCTTTCTTCCTGGTTCCCATAAGCTGGAATGTGGGCGTGGAAGTGACTCGGCGTCAATCATGCAGTCCTCTAAGGAGAAGCTGGTGACAGAAGCCTGGGTTTCTGAATGGGCTTTGGAGCAGAGCTGCCCCATCTGCTGTGGGTTGTCCACCTTCCTCTGGACTCCGTCGCAAAAGAAAGAAATTACATTCTCTCTGGCATCACTGTATTTTGGAGTCTCTGTAGGGACAAGTCCACCAGCCCTGTGACTTAGCGTCACGACATGAGGGGAGCTGGCATTGCGGGCAGCAGGAGAAATTCTTAAGCCATCACTACTCCAGTGATCTGGTGCTTATGTGGCTATGCTCAGAGTGATGGTGAATGCTGTATCCCAACTAACCCAATCCAAGTGTACCCCCAACTAAACTCTCCCTCATCTGCACCCCCAAAATGCCCACAGCCCTTCCGACACCATCTTACTGCCCGAGGTGTGACAGGAAGAAAGGCAGAGTGGACAGGGACAGCGCTCTTCCTTGTCACTGTAAAATTTGACGTGCCTCAATCTGTGTTCTCTGCCCCCTTTTCTCTTAAAGTGACTATCCTTGTCCCTTTTGATTTTTAATCATGATTAACCTTAAAACTTTTGCTTACTATATAATAAGACATAGTAGAGTGGTTTGAATGCACAAAAAAAATCTGACCGTGTGAATCTCATTGACTCTTGAAAAACATGGTTTTAAACTGCAAGCGGTCCATTATGCTGGAATTTTCCTTGGCCTCTGCCACCTCTGAGACAGCCAGACCGAGCCCTCCCCCTCAGCCTACTCAACATGGAGACGATGAGGATGAAAGCCCTTTGTGATGATCCACACCCAGGTATAGCAAATAGATTTTCCTTCCTTAGCATTTCCTTAGGACCATTCTCCTTTCTCTACCTTCCTTTACTGTAAGTACGCAGTACATGGTGCATATAATATACAAAATATGTACTAATCAATTGTTTATGTTATTGGTAAGACTTCGGGTCAACAGTGGGCTTTACGTAGTTAAGATCCAGTGGAGACAAAGGTTATATGTGGACCTTCCTTCCCTCTACCTTCCCTTTCTCCCTCTTTCCCTCCTTTCTGAGACAGAGAGAGGGTCCCTCTCTGTCACCCACGTTGGAATGCAGGAGTCTGATCACACTTACCATAGCTTCAAATTCCTGGGCCCCAGCAATCCTCTTGCCTCAGATTCTCAACTAGCTGAGACTACAGGTGTATGCCACCACTCTCAGCTAAATTTTCTTTAAAAAATTCTGTAGAGATGGATGCCTGGCTATGTTGCTCAGGCCGGTCTTGAATTCCTAGACTCAAGTCAGGGGTCAATGCTCCTCACCCTGGCACTGTTCACGGATCAACCATACTTTGCTAGAGCCCGTTCCGGGCCCTCCAAAAGCCTGTGCTTGGGAGGGGCCCTGAATTTTAAACCCTGTTAGCTTCATGGTAAACCTGCCTGGGACCAAAAGACCGGAGGGGTTGATGAAAGGTGAAAATACTTTCCTTCCTGAGCAATCCAGCCCTCCACAGCCCCTGCCTGCCCCAGTGCGCCTTCCCTTGCCTGTCCCCTGTACCACTTCCTCTCAGGTAAAGGGCGGGCACTGGGGTTGGCAAGAAAGCATAAAATCCAATCCTTTGGTTGCACACTGGGGTCAGCGGTCTCTTTGAGGCTGGCTTTCTACTTCACTGTGGGCCAGGGGTTCCCTTTGCCGGCTGTGAATGAGGAAGCAAATGAGAAGAGAAATGTGTGGGAGAGGTTACCAGGTGAATACTTACAAGGCAGTCCTGCCACAACTGGAGAAGCCAGTTCCTAAACTAGCTAACGAGTATTAGATTCTCAAAAGACAAACAGCCCCACAGGCCTGTTACTGCTGCTGATGTGGAGGCAATAACTAAATCTCTCTCAGGGCGCCCCTGACTGGAAGTCCCCTGGTGTCCCCTGCATTTTGTTTAATAGTCCCATCAACAGAGCTGCCTCTTCAGAAGTGTCTGCATCACAGATCCACTTGAAATATCCCATTGGAATATTCCCTTAAATTCTTCCAGGAGGCTGGTTAAAATGTAACTGTTTTATCAGGAACTGACCCATGAACAGAGTTAAGTTTCTCAAATCAGCTTAACAGCCTACTTAGGGCACTTATGAAATGGAACAGAAGACAGGTATGTTTTCAGGGTGAAGCTAAATCTGGAAAGACAAGACCAGTGACAAATATGATAGGAGAGTATCAAATATTGCACAGGCCGGCAAAAAATTCTAATTTCACAAATTAACCTAAATGTGAACCTTAATTGTATAATTTTGTCCTGTTAGATGCTGGGGGAAATGAAATTACTCATTAAACAGGAATTTGAGAGGAATGTTCTCTCTCTGAAAATTTGAATCACTCCATTAAGATGAAACATCATTTATGCAGAATATTTCTTCTTTTACTTGGAAAAATAAAGAAACAAACCTAAAAATCTTCCTTGCCAAATTAACATCTGTGGAAATACTAGATAGCAGAAAACTGAAGTATATACTCAAATATAAGGGAATGTTTCTCTTCCACCCAAAAATATCCTTCAGAAAGTGGATAATTATGTTCCAGTCCTTACCAAGTTGTTATATAGGATCCTTTCCCAATTACATCATTATCACTATCATTATTATTATTGTTAGAGACAGAGTCTGGCTCCATTGCCCAGGTTGGAGTGCAGTGGTGCAATCACAGCTCACCACAGCCTAAAGTCCTGGACTCACGTGATCCTCCTGCTGCAGCTGGAACCACAGACTCCAGCTAGTTCTAATTATATCATTTAGGACCACAAAATATTTCGAGGAAGTCATACAATTTGAAAACAGGCTCAATCAAAGCTAGTTTGGAATGTTAACAGAATAGGTAAAAAGCCCAGGAATTCTTTTAGCTTAATTGAGGTATAATTTACACACTATCAATTCACCCATTAATAGTACCTTTTGATAAGGGTTAGTAAACATACACAGACATGCAGCCCATCCTTCCAATCACGTTTCCAAGTAACCTGTCATTCTAAAATGTGACTAATCCCTGCTGCCACCCCCAGCACCAGACAACCACTGATGTGCTTTCTGTCACTAAGCTTTGTTCTAGATGTGCCAATGAATCAAGCAAGGTGTCTCTTTTGCCTTGCTTCTTTCTCTCCTGTGTTTTTGAAGTCCATCTACATCACCACATGTATTAGTGATTCATTCATTCTTTTTTTATACTTTGTTTTTTGATTGTGGAAATACTAAGAAATTGACCACTTTATCCACTTTTCATTTTGGTAAAATATACACAACATAAAATTTGTCATTTTAAGCATTTTTAAGTACCCATTTCAGTGACATTAAGTACATTCATGCCATGCAGTTATCACCACTGTCCATTTCCCAAACTTCATCTTTCCAAATGCAAACTCTGTACCTGTGAAACATAACTCCTGATTTCAGCCCTGTCCCAGACCCTACCAACTACCATTCTGCTTCTGTCTCTATGAATTGGCCTATTTTTGCCTCACATAAGTGGAATTATAGAATATATGTTCTTTGGCATCTGGCTTATTTCACTTGGCAGAATGTCAGGATTCATCTATGCTGTAGCATCAACCAGATCATCACCTTTTTTAAGGCTGAATAATAGTCCATTGTATGGACAACATTTTGTTTATCCATTCTTCAGATGATGGGCATTTGAGTGGCTCTCACTTTTTGGCTACTGTGAATAATGCTAAGAACATTGGTGTACAAGTATCTGTTGGAGCTTCTGTTTTCAATTATTTTGGGTGAATTTATAGAAATAGAATCAGTGGCTCATCTGGTAACTGCATGATTAACTTTTTGAGGAACCACCATAGAGCTCTTTCATTGTCTACTGGAGCCATTATAGTGGTATATAAAGGTGCCTCTTTATGGTTTCACTTTGCATTTCCTTGGTATCTAACAATGTCGAACATCTTTCCACATGTTTTCTTTGTCCTTTTATGTACTTTCTTCTGTGTAGTGCCCATCTTACCCTTTTGCCATTTTTTAAATTGAGTTGCTAGTTTTCTTATTGAGTTGTAAGAATTGTCTTTCTACTACTTTTTCAAATATATGCTTTACAGGTATTTTCCTCCAGTCTATGCTTTGTGTTTTTATTTTCTCAACTGAAAATAAGATGCATACATTTTTAATATTGATGATGGTCTAATATATCACTTTTTTTTTTTTTTTTACAGTTCAGACTTCTTATGTCCTACCTAAAAAATTTTGGCCTACCTCAAAGTCACAAATTTTTTTCTTTTGTTTTCTTCTAGAAGTTTTATAGTTTTAGCTCATTCATCTTGGTCCATCATTCATTTTTGATTATTTTTTGTCTATGGGATGCAGAAAGAGTATTTATTTTTCCCCATAAATACATTTAGTTAATCTCATTCCATTTATTGAAGGGAAAAAATACAAAAAATATTCTTTCTTCCACTGAATTGCAACGGGAAATTAATCATATATGTGTGGATTTCTTTCTGGACTTTCAATCTAGTTTCATTGGTCTGCATGTCTATCCCTATACCAACACCACATAGTATATTGATTACTAATTTTTATAGTATATCTTCAAAATAAGTATTGTATATCTTCTAACTCTTTTCTTCTTTTTAAAACTTATTTTGACTATCTTAGTTCCTTTGAATGTGATATTTTAGAATCAGTTTGCCAATTTCCACACTCAAAAGGTGTCTTCTGTATTTTAGTAGGAATTGTATTGAATCTATAGTTCAATTTCAGGAGAACTCCATCTTAACAATACTGAGTCTCTCAGTCTATGAACATGGTGTATCTCCCTCCCATATTTACTTTGATGTCTTTTAATACTAAAATCCAACATCCAAGCCTACTTGGAGTCATTTTCCATTGACGAATTTTTTTTTAAAACCTCTATGCTTATTCCGTTTTCTTGAATGTCTAATAATTTTTTAAGTTGAAAGCTAGTCATTGTAAATAATACACTGCAGCAACATTGTATCCTGCTTTATTTTCTTTCCAAGGGGTGTTTTTATTTGTTTTAGTAACTTATTTATAATCGAGCTGGGAATTTTCTACACTGTGGCATATAACCTCTAACGTCTCTGCTCAGATTTATGTTGGCTTTTCTTTGAAACTTCATTCTATAAGGCCTCCGTTGCCTACATAGTTTAGTGGTCAGCTAACTATTTGGCAGAGGTTGTGCTTAAACATTTTTAGCCCATGAAACATCTATCCTTTGTCACTCAAGTTGTGTGTGGGTTGAGGAATGTTTTCAAAGGCATAGCAAGTTCTCAAGTCTCCTTTGGAGCTCACTAATAATGTGTTCTCTGGGACCTCCTCCATCCATGTATGGTTTAGCAGTCCTCCAGACGTTTGGGAAGAGTTTATCTCAGCCTTTCTATAATCCTCACTTCCAATATCTCATGCTTAAATTCTAACCAGTTTCCATCTGCTTTCAAGGGAAATAATAAGTACTGTAAGTTTTGTGCCCATACTCCAAACTGAATCTGTCACCTCCAGCTGGCAAAATATGTTTTTACCACTTGTAAAAAACAAGTCCACTGCTGGTGAATAACGGTCTTTACCACCTGAGCTGGGGAAGAGAGAAGAAGGGAGCCTCTTCAGGTAAGAAGCCCACAGTCCTGTTGGTCTTTTGTTGCAATAGCAAGCCGTTTCGTGGGGAGACTTTCCCCCAATTTGTTGTCTGCCTTTGGTCATTTTCTAGTGCCTTGTGATGTTTTTTTTTAAAACAACTTTCTTAAGTTTTCTGTCCAAGGACAGGAAAGAAATTTAACAAAGACTTTGTCATCATACCTGAAAATTACAAGTGTAACTACATGATTGCAAACTACCAAATGCTTTTAAGGAGCAACACTGAAATTGAGTAGGCGATGAAGATCCTACAAATGCTTTATCCACAGGATCAATAACAACAGGAACAAAAATGCCAATAGTACCATTGATTGTCTGCAGAGACATCCTGCTCTCCACTCCTTCCTTTGTAATATTAATAGGATCAGAATGTATTCATGTATTGAAAGATATATATTTTATGTGTTTCTTCCCAGTTTCAAGGGATGAGTATTAATTAATCTTAGCCAATCATGGTAATTTATATCCCTTGAAAATTATTATGATAAGCATGATCTTATGATAAAGCCCTGGCAAGTGAAATAAAAGGATAAGTCTGCCACATAACTTCTGGAAAGGTTTTTCTCTTTCTCATAAAAGGACATAGACAGAAATTCTCTTACTCCTCCACTTTCAACAGTCTCAAAAGCTATGATTCTTGGAGCTGCTCCAAGAGGACAAAAGATACGACCAGGTTACATCCCAGTTTAACTGAGACTGTCCCAGTTCTGGCACTGAAAGTCCTCTCTGTACCAGGAAACTCCTCAGCCCTGGGATAACCTGGACTGTTGGTCCCCCTACATTGCTCTGACGCTCAATTAACCAGCAAAGACATAACCCTACTATCAGACTTCTTAGACTAGGAGTAGTTAATTCTCTATTATTTACGCTATCTTTAATCAAATAGTCTATACAGCCCAAAGGTTCCTAACTATTATGGTTCTCAAATCTAAAGGGCTCTAACCAATTCACTATTATTTACCCCTTCCCAACAAGTTAAAAAGAAGTTTTTCCTAGGAACTTTTGAAATATGTCATGATTACAGGGGTGGGCCAACTTCAATTGTCCATTGAGAGAAAATAAGCAAAGTGAGTTCTGTGAAATGAGAGACCCTACCGGCTTGTAAAAAGCCATATTCCCATCATCCTCGGGGCCCAGCACACGGCAGGTGGTCAGTAAATATTTGCTGAATGAATACTGTTTATTTCTTTTGCTAAAAATTCTCAAGTAGATGAGAAATTTTCCCAAGGTACCAGTAGAGTAAATTAAACTGTGAAGTCAACCCCTTTAAAATATTGATTTGTACATTAATTTTTGGTAGATCTGTTATATCACAAATCAGAATGAGCCTGAGAGGCTCAGTACCTGTGGCTAAGCGGGCTAAGGCATTAGCCACGTACACCTGAGCTGGCGGGTTCAAATCCAGCCTGGGCCTGCCAAACAACGACAGCTGCAATCCAAAAACCCAGAATGAGCCTAAGGATCTCACTGGGGAAGGCTGAAGAGGAGAGGGACAGAGGGGAAGCAGCTAAGAGCCTGAGAGTTTTGGGGGTGAGGAAAGAGGACATATAGCTCATGAATACTTTAGATAAAGCTAGAAAAGTATGCCTTTAACTATGGGCTAAGGCTTGGGGGTACCTACAAATCATGGAATGTATAATTCTAAGTGGCCTTGGAATATGGCGGGATAGTCAGGAGAGGCAGACCTTAGTTGTAACTGAGTAATGCAGACGGTGAATGGAGCTCGGGGGGCAGCCAACCATGGGTCCCCTGGGACAGGGCAAGGTGACCCCACAATAAAGATTGAGAATGGACAGCCAGTCCAGCTGGCTGGCTGGAGACCCTGGCAATGACTTGTGGGTGTACAGCCAGCAGCCAAGCAGAGCTGAACTAGCCAGGGGAGTGTTAGGAGTAGAGCAGAGTCTAAGTGACAGATAGTAAGTTTGGCAGCGCAGGCCTTAGCAGGGGACTCAGGAATCCAGGGGACAGAACATCATTCCAGAGGCAATGACTGGAAGACACCTTACTGAAGATACAGCTTTCCCTTCTCTGCTTACACCCTGACGTTATCTTCGGGAGATAGAACTATTTGATTTAGTTGAGAGCCAACATAAAACATTGGATTGGACTCACCTTTAAGCTAGATTGGACACTTCATTAATTTTTATTGCTAGCCAGTGATTGGACATTTCATTAATTTTTTTTACTGCTAGCTTATGTGGAAGACTATGTTAGCATTAGACCAAATAAAGAAATCTTATTTTTTACTGTGCATGAGTTATTGTTAAATTTGGGAACCCTCCTCCCCCATGTACAGATTCCATGTGGCCTGGAAGGGAGAAGGAAGGAGCCTGTCTTTCCAGGAAAGCTGGCCCTGGAGAGCCAGAAAAGACTGATTGGAGAAAGACTGATGTGAACAGACTTCCTGGATTGCTCAGAATGAACATTGCTGAGGCCACAGCTGTGGGCTTTTTGATCCCAGAAAACACTGGAGCAGACCTGATCTACTCTGGAGACTCAATCCAGTGCTGCTGGTCTGTGTTGTTCAGCTTTTCTCTGTCCCTAACGTCTTCTCTTTATTATTCTTTATCATGAGCAACTAGCTTGGTGGACATTTTTCTACACATTCCCACTGGTTAGGTAGAGAGTCAATGACTATGTAAATCAAGATATCCTTTTCACACTGGGCTATTTTGGGGGAAGAGGGTCTCATTTTCTGCTCTGATTGAAAATCCCACAGTGAGTTCATCTGTACTAAGGTATCTGATATTAATGGTATTTTCCTTTCCCAGGTATTTAAGTATAAACTTGAAAAACAATCATTGAAACCTAGAGTCATGAATTTATGAGGTAATAATTTACATGGTGATTCGTAAGTGTCCCATTACATAAATATCCTGGGAAATGGGTTTTAAAACATGCAGATTCTCTAGTCAGTTCTGCCTTCCTGGCCCTGAGTCTCTGACTCAGTGCAGTGAGCCTCAGCAAGTTCACAGACAGACAGAAAGGGGAGCAGACCTTACAGGGGCTGGGGGAGGGGCGTGGAGAGTTTTGGTTTAATAGCTGCAGTTTCTGTTTGAGATGGTGAAAACCTTCTGGA
>CAUYRH010042468.1:0-69633 GCA_963574655.1 Perodicticus potto | reverse complement strand
TATAATAGACATACTCTTATTTGACAATGTGAATGTTACTTTCTTTGCATTATTATTATTAATATTGCTTAATATTTCAACAAAAAAAGATTTTGGGGAAGGCTTTGTTGCGATGCTCTGAGTTCTTTATATGAAAAACTGCGATGATGCTTGTTAGCAAAACTCTGCGAGGAAAAAACAAATCATACCACAGGGACAGCAGAGGGAGCTCAGTGCTGTTTTTTGTTGGGTACCACTAAAGTTTGAGTGCCCTTAACCCTGACATTGACACATTCTTCCATTTTCTGCTTCCTTGGTTGTTTTTCCCCTAAGAAACAGTTAAAAACAATCTTTACTGGGAAGACGAAAGATCTCCCCCGACAAAAGTAAACAGTATTTCATGTGGCACTGCCACGTTGGCTACAATGGTGACTTCACTTCAGGTCATTTAGCAGGGCAAGTAAAATAGCTTCTTTATGCTGTCCACAAAATAAGAGTCTTAGCTGGTGCTTTTTCTCTTATGCAATGGAGCATATATCCTCCTTGAGAAAAGTTCCTGAACATTTCCTTACTAACACAAATACGTCTAGGCATTAAGACAGACACTTTTCTTTGAAGGAAAAGATATATAATTAAAGGTAGGGCAAATTCATTTTCCTCCAGATGGCCCTAACATCAAGCAGCTTAATGTGAGTCTGAAAATCATCTTTCCAGTGGCTTAGACGTTAACACAGAAGGTGCCAGATATATCATTAGATTGTGGGCACACTAAAAATTTATTAGGATTATTTTTGTGTGTGAGAGAGAAAACAGTCCTGACAATCGTGTTGATGATAATAAAATAGAATTAGCTGAGATTTCAATCTGAGCTGGCATTTAACTTTTCTCCCAGTCCTGACCATTAAGAACCACGGGGATTTATTTATTCCTTCTCTCACTGAATAGTCTTTATTTCCTGACAACCTTCCATCCCTTGCAGCAGGAGACAGGTGACAGGCCAATGAGTTGTGAACGCACGTCTCCATGTTGTGACATTTACTCCTCGTGACCCTCTGCCAACCTCGGCCTTCAGAACTTACTGGGGCTTCCCGATGGCTTCACATGTTAACTCAAGCGCGTCCCCTTCCCGGGTTAGGCCTTGTAGAGGATAAGTCATCTGAATATGCACTTGAGGCTTATCTGTATGACAACAACACAAAATATGATGTTTAGCAAATGGTATCATCAGGCAAAATCAGACTTGCACGCTGCCTTGAAACCCACAGCACCAGCATCTTCTCTCTCCCATCCACAAGCCTTCAGTAACACCCTTTTAATTAGTTAGTAATCCTGGCATTTGCTTAAATTAAATCGACTAATAACTCTAAGGAGTGAACTGCGAATAGATAAGAGATGCATAAGCCAACTGCGCCACATCAAACATTTCCTGTGAAATACATTTTGTTACATTGAAGTTTATCTCCAAACTCACTCAAGCTAAAGGAAACTCATTTGCCTTCATGCTGAGGTGAAGCCACAGATATTTGTGGTGCTCAGAATTGATACGTTTTATCATATATCGTATATTACTATGTGACGATAAGTTGTGACACTGCATATTAATAAGTTTGCCTCCTCTCTGCTCTTGCTTTCAGACAGGGAAGGCAGAAATCCTGAATTCTATTCCAATAGTTTTAAGAAGAAAGTACTGGGGCATTTTGGTGGCTTCCAGTGAAACACTTTGACATCTTAGCGTAAACATTTAAGAAGAGAGGACAGTGCCATTTACTCAGAGCCTGTTGTCACAGGGACCGTCACTGGTGGGAGAGTGAGCCGACTTTTAGGGATGAGAACTCTGGTACTCACATGATGAAGCTCATCCATGATCACAGAGCTAACCTAGGGAGAGACAGCCCCATGGAACGTACGTTGGGATGGATTTCTGATTCAAAACCACATTTCCTAATAACGATTCATAACTAAAGCCAAGTATAGCTTCCTAATGCAGTGAACTACTTAGGTACGTGATATAAGTATTCTTATTTTGACCAGCTACTTAAAACTATGCCGAGTGTGTGGGGGAACCTATATGAGAGAGGAATGATGGGAGGTGGCGGGAGAGAAGGTGAAGAAGTCAGAATCCACATAGATACACGTACAAATACATTTACAAATAAAACCTGAATGGAATTAGAAGGCTTCCCCCCCCCCCATGTTGAACTAACAAGCTATTAATCCCTAAATCAGTTTTTCTCATTTAATTCTGTGGCTCTGTAAATGCGTATTTTTGGAAATGTACCCAAGAGTAATAAATGTGAGAGGGGAAGACATCAGTTGGTTAAAAGGTCAAAACAATTACCATAGTTTTACTTTCTGAGACAATCATACCACCTAAGCAACAGCCTCTCGGCCTCTGACAAGCAGTGGTGAGTTCATTAACATTCATCCTATGGAACGAGGCAGAAGACAGGTGTGTGGCAGGGCTCAGCCAATCTCACCCTGTACACAGCTGCACACGCTGCCCAAGGAAGTCCTCTCGAGAGACGTCTGCTTTCCAAATGCATTTTTATCATCTCTTTCCTACGATCTTTCCCTTACGTTTCTGAAAACTGTGTGGCATTCAAAACCTTTTAAGAGAGCCCCCTTGTACACTCACCAATGAGTCCTGCACACTGTGAATTGGTAGCACTTTCTAAGAAGCTAAGTCACTTGGCCAGAACCATAATATTGACAAGCCCAGATGCTCCAGCGGACCCTTGCAAGTGATATGCTTCTATTCTTAGATGTGTTAGCAAAGAAAATGTGTAAGAGCAAAATGGGGTAGAGGTTTCCAGATGCTGGTAACAGGGTTGTGAAGGTAGACAATAAGGCAAGGCATGAAATATGGATAAACAGGATGACCTTGAACTGGCACTGGATGACTGGCTAACGCAGGGCTCCCAGGCCTTGAACAAGCACTGCCTGATGGGCTAACGCAGGGCTCCCAGGCCTTGAACTAGCACTGGCTGATGGGCTAACGCAGGGCTCCCAGGCATCCCCTTTCACAGAGAGTGGACTACATCTTAAGCTACAACCACCGACAACAGACACAGGCCCATCATTTTTGGCAAAGTCACACAAAGACAGTTAAGTTTATTTTTAAAAAGATAGAAAAAGGAATACTGGGAGAAGGTTATGGCACTGGACACATGGATAATAAAAGACACGCAGCCTAATAGTACATAGCAACGCTTATGGAGTTCCTGCAGAGGGACCTCTTCATTCTAAGCCATGAACCATTCTGGGTGAGGCTAAATTTAAAGCCCCAAATTTGGGCTGAAATGTAACATTTGCTTATAGGTTAATCTCTGATCCATGGAAGGGCTGCATTTTTCATGCACTGCTGACTTTAGCCCATTAATTAAAGAGAAGCAGAATGCTTGCTGGCCTATGTGGAAGTTGTTTTTTTGTTGTTATTGTTATTTGTTTGTTTTTGTTGTTGTTCTTTTTTTCTTTTCTTTAATGTCATTTACAAGCAAACAGAGAGGGCATATTTTTTAGCACGGTGCACTAAGGGTTTCACATGTTCAACTTCCATTAATAATAAAGAGTATTGAAAATCCTACTCTGCCCTGCCTCTTCAGTACTTCTAAGTTTGTTCCAGTTAAATGTTTTTTTTTTAATGTCCCTAATGAGGTGTTTACCAGTTGTTAATTACTCATATTAGAAAGAACAAGCTGAGGACCTGCTCTAGTACCTGGAATTTATTTTAAGAATCACATACGAACCCACAGAAAACGCACCGTTAGCTTTGGTAGCTGACTTTGCCAACTTACTCTTTCGATTTCTGGAGAAATGTCTACCATCTACTCGTGGGCACAGCAGCCACAGTTACCTTAATAGCTGGCTGTAAAGGTGCAGATTAATCATATTTGTATTATACAGAAAAGCGTCCCACTCTGTTGACACACGCTATATTTACAGACATATTTTCTGACCAAAGCGCAGCTATCTTCATGCCTAGCTTAGGAACCAAAGTCTGCGTGCCAAGATTCATCCCCAGGTGATATAAACCTAAAAATAAATTCTCTTCCTTTTCTTTTGTCTTGAGAAAGGAACTTAAGTATCCTCAACAGGTGGAAGAGAAACCTGGGATTCCACTGGCACCTCTAGAACTCTGGAACACTAAATTTTCCCATTAAGATCCTGACTACAATATGAATATGTCAAAATACCGAACAATCCAGATGGCTGATTGAATAGCCCAAAGCTCATCATTTTTATTTTAATTATGTTCATAAATCAAATGTTATAACCCACCAAATCTTTTCTGAAACAGGACCAACTTCCAAGATTTATTTTTAAGTAATAAGGTGAAGCCTAGTACATTTTCTGGGGGATCATTTTACGCCTCGGTTGGTGTTGTAAGGCACGAGGCTAAAAGCCAGATGACACTTTCTACCCTAGTGCAATAACTGTCCAGAACTGCACTGCGCAGAATGGCTTAATGTCATTATAAAATGGAACTGCTGTATAAAAATAAGAAAAATAGTCAGGTCTGCGCACTTAAGGAACATTACAGTTATAGAGATGGCATCACCAACAGCCAATCAATTAGGTCGAGGGATGTGAGGTTTCCATAATACATTGTAATTTTTTTAAAACCTCATAAAAGACATTTAGCAAGACTGCCATAGCAGACAAAATTTGTTCATTAGTCAAAGTTGCACAGAGGGTTAAGTACCAGGAGGTTTTAGGTCACACTACAGTAGCAACCAATTAAAAAAATAATATTAGAAAGACATTCTGACTTGATGAGAATTTCTTT
This sequence comes from Perodicticus potto, assembly GCA_963574655.1. NCBI lineage: Eukaryota > Metazoa > Chordata > Mammalia > Primates > Lorisidae > Perodicticus > Perodicticus potto. The sequence continues at coordinate 64,868 of CAUYRH010042468.1, read as the reverse complement.
AAATGTACTTTGCTCTCTCTATAAAGGGGAAAAAATACATAAAAGGAAATTCTTAAAGAGGTTAGAATGGCTTGCTGGCAGATTACAATTGATTTCATGCCAGTCTGACCTTGCACCACATTCTGTGATCTTTTCAGAAGATGAAACTCACGATTCTGTAACCTGTATTTTAATTTCCTATGTAAATGAAAAGGCATAGTCTCCTCTCTAGACCCAAATACCAACATATCAGGTTTCTGCTTTTTTTTTTTTTTAATTCTTAAAAAAGCACTATGCCTTTTCCTTTTGAGTGGGATTTCACGCTGCCCAGGAAGCAGAGGAGGAGGGCTAAGGCAAGATGGGAAGGCATCCTGATATTTCGCAGGAGGTGTCTTTGCAGGAGTCCTATTATCTTGGAGGCCCCCACCACCTTTCCTCTCTTCCTGAGAATTTCTAAATCAGGGAACGGGGGCAGCAAAGGTCTTTGACGTGCTCATTGCAACCAGGCCCAAGGACTTCAGGGCAAATCGGCTCCCGCAACTGCATTAGGTACATGGGCTCTTCATGTTTCTCACTGAGTTAGCACCCAATATTCTGAAACGCCGATGAATGTGGGGTTGGATGCCTGTGGATCAGGCGCTAACTGCTACCAAAGAGAAGTCGAGGGCAGAGTGGGCACAGGTGATCTCGGAGCAGCTGGGTTGAGGGTTTGGGTCTGCCTGTGTGTATCAAGAGAAGCAGCATTCACTGAAGAGGCTTTGTCCATCACAGAGGATCACTGCAGCTTGGAATGGAACGACCATGCCAAGATTAACCTTAGATTTGGTGAGTATTAGAAGCAAGAGCTGAGAGCAAGAATTAACTCCCACAACGTGGCTGTCCAAATAGTTGGGAGAAGACAGCTTTAAACTAATGGAGGGCCAGGTCTAGAGAGACAAAGTGACTGGGACTGGTGAGAGAAGAGTCCCATAGAGCTCTCAGACGAGTGAGTTAGAGAGAACATCCTGCAAAAAGTTTGCTTTCTATTGTCATAATACCTTCATGAATAATTTTCACTGCTGTTTATTTTGTTTGTTTGCAAGGTGAAGGGCCTCCTGCTGTCACATGTGTTGTAGAAATCTGAGTACTTAAACTGTACTTCTTGAGGAGGGCTGAAATGTTGTCAGTGGGATGTGTTAAATCTGGAGGGACTCATGTGGGACCAAAGAGCATGTGCCACCACACCCTGGAACAATACCATCTCTTCTGCTGCCACTTGCAATATTGCAATTACAGTTTACCCAACAGGATCCGATTTTACTCTGCAATGATGTGGCCATAAGTTACGTTCCCAGTGCTTTTCAGTGGGGCACATGCTCAGTACTCTTCCTTATTTTGGAAGAAATCTTCAAAATGTGAAAGCAGAAACCGGGGAAGAAAATCCTTGTAGTGTTTTCCTGGTTATCAGTTAAAAAAGGGGTACGGCAGTGGGGGGGGAATCGGGAAATCCTTATAACAAGATTTCCTGCACAAGAACTCTGTAAGAAAAGGGGTTTTTTTTGGTTCTGTTTTTTTGAATTGCCGGTAACTGGAAGAGAGCCAGATCCTGATGCAGAGTAGGCTCACAGTACACACTTGCTGAATGAATGAAGGAATGGATGGAGTAAGTGAATGAGAAAGGGGAGAAATATTGGGGCACGAACTTCTATTCCTAGCTGTACTTACTACTAGTTAAAAAAAAAAAAATCAGACCAGGAATCCAACTTAGCCCTCATCACAAAATACAATTGCTTTTCTTTTGGAAGCTCCCCAAATCCGAGGTTCCGTCCAGCTGTTCTGATTTATATCTTTCTATTTCACTACACATTTATGTAATACCTTTTTGTGTATCTCAGAGTGGTATCTTAAGGGAAATCATGAAGGATGTTGTTTGACCATTCCTTTTAGACTGTTAGATGCCAGCTTCATGACCACTTACCCTCGCACAGAATCAAAATTTGACCTTGAGTTACAAACCATTAAGGGAAGCATGTACATCAGAAGACTAGTTTCGCTTTGTAAGTATTCGATGTCCACAGACACACCCTTTAGAAATACATTGAGGTCAGGGAGGTGTGGAAAGACAGTCGTTAGCCTAACAGACCTCTTTCTGCAGGGTGTGCCTCTGGAAGGCAGGTGTGAAGGCAAAAGCTTTGCTCCTCAAGGGTCATTCAAGTCTTGCTCACCATGTTTGTGTCCTTCCTTCACCCTTTGTATTTTGGGTATTGGTTACTTGGCCTCCTGTCCTCTTTGGTACCGCAGATTGTATCATGAACCATCTACGGTGCTGATACCATCAGGAACTCAGAAACAACACTACTCTGTGTTAACACAACAAGTCATAGGTTAAAAAATTAGCTTCAATCAGGGGTTCTCCGTGCCTTGATTATGTCTCACAAGGAATAATAAATACTGAAATAACCTCCCTGAAACTCAATTCATTGCTTTAAGAAAAATAAAAGGGAGAGTGGGAGGAAGAGCGAATTCTGTTGAAAAAGGGATTGGAGACCAGAGGGAAGCAGGCCAAATCTGAAAACGCCAGCTATTATGCTTTGAAGAATACAACCTGGGAACAGAATTGATGGGGGAGAATTCGAGATAGGAGCTGCTCTTGGAAACTAAGTGTTACCCTCTGCTCCGAATAGGAAAGATTTTCCGATTCCCAGGTTTTCCTCTCCTCTTCACGGCAGGGCACTATCGATACCAGAGAAACGTTTATTTTGGCACAGATAAAGAACAGGTTTTCATCATCTACTCAATGCCCAATTTTCCTCCAGTTGAGGTAATAAAAGAAAAAAAAAAAAAGAACCTACCCTTCTCTGGACCTTGGATGAACAGAGCTATGGATTTCTAAAAAGCCTGGCTACATGTAGTCAATAAAACTCATTTTGAAAATGATGCCCACGAACGCGATTAACTGTCAGATGATAATCAGGGCAGGGAAGGCATTCAGACACCCATTTCTAGAGGCTTTTGTTTTCACGCTCCCTTTCAAAACTCACCTCTGATCTCTTTTTCTTTTTTTTTTTTTTTTTCAAATATGCACACACACAAAACCCTCACAAAATGAGGATTTTTGCAAAACATTTGAGAGTGCAAGGCTACGATGGGCGAAAGCGAAAGTGGCGCAGCAGTAATTCCAGAGCGCCGTGTTTGCCTCGGTCCAGAGGAAGGCTTTCCTCGCCGGCGCCCAGCAATCTGAATTCCACACCGAGGGTCACAGCTGTTCTTTGAATTCCCAGCTCATGTCGCTACGTGCTGCCACCTTGATGTTATTTAGACAGTTTCCTTTTAATGCGCAGACAGTGAACTGTTCTCGTTTAAACAGGCTTTTATTTGACAGGGGTGCACAGCCTCAGATCTGAAGCTGCACTAACCCCGCTACCATTGTACCATGCTCTGCTATAATCAACCGTGTTGTAAATCTGGGCAATACCACCTATATAGACATTTACAAGAAAAAGACGCACAGGAAGATTTTAGGGTTGTACAGCTTAGAACATTAAAAAGCAAAACTGTTCTCAGCATAACATCCTTAGAGCTTTGAGCTCTTCCAGCTTGCAAGCATAATTATTTTCTGTTTTAAACATTTAACTGCATGCTGCCGCTGTACCCTTGCTGAGTCTCCGAATAAAAGCTAGAAAACTAAGGGCCCCACTGTATGTTCTTCATTCCCAGCAACGTTCCTATGAGAAAACCTTATTAATGAGCTTGCAAACGAGCACCCAACAGGGAAATGTCACAAACAAGAGCGGCTAATGCCCCAGAAAATCAAATAACTGAACACTTGGCTGATTGTGGTGCCTTTCATATTTATAATAAAAAGGGGGGGGGGCGGGAGGCTTTAATTCACTGATTCTGAAGGGGTCAACACCTTGCTGAACAAAACAACTCATTTATTTATGTTCAGAAATCTCCAGATGATAAATTACATTGATGTTAATCACTTCGATGCATACTGCACAATTAATATCTGTACTCACTGAAAACTTAAGGATTATTAAAAGTATGACAGCATATACATCTGGGCGATTTTTCACATAATTGGACACAACGATTTCTCCTGGTGTCACAAATAAGGGTCCTAACAAACAAACACTGCAAAATTTTGGTTCCGTTAATTAGGACATAAATCCACAAGACAAAAGCAATTCCAAATTGTGGCTGGAGCCGAGTCTTCTATGCAATATGGTAGCACTCCCTTTTAAGGGGAGAAGTGTAACTTTTCCCTTCTTGTTAATCCCACCTCCCCCTTTTCCCTGTTTTACTTAAAGTAAGGTATTTAATGGCATACGATGCTGGTTTCCATTTTTCATTTGTTTTTTAACATTATTCTTTTTAAAAGATGTAATTTATATGGAATTCAAATCCATTATCTGTCATTTAACCCTGGTTAATATCTATTATCTAAGATAGGGTAGAGAGAAGTTTCCATAAACCTTTATGGAGCAAAATGGGCCAGGGTTAAACCAAGTGAGCACCCTTATTACCAATCATATAAAAAGTAGATTCCCCCCCGCAAGGTAGGAGGGGAGAATTCTACTCTGATTTGTGCACAGTCGAATCTGAGGTCCACGGATGGGCTCAGAATTTGCAGGTGATAAGCTATTGTTTATCACTGATAGCATAGGAAATGTTTTTAGGTGGCAAAGGACAGGATATTAAAAAAATAGTTGTACAGGGCGGCGCCTGTGGCTCAAAGGAATAGGGCACCCGCCCCATATGCCAGAGGTAGCAGGTTCAAACCAGCCCTGGCCAAAAACCACACACCCACACACACACACACACAAAGTGGTACATTTACTTTAAGGCTTATTAGACACAATGTATATAACCAATAACACCAATAATTTAATGGACATTTTTACATTGGCTAGTTTATAGCAATAAAGTGATGTCCAGAAAAATTCTAAAAAAAAAAGTAAAATATAGATGACCCCTAAATATGGTAAAACTTGTGACCATGGCGCTTGAATAAATGGAAGTTTGAAAAACTCTGAAAGGGTAACGAGACCTCTTCGATTATAAAAAAAATATAGCAGCTTTGTGGTTTAATTAATCTTTTCTAGGCCTCTAGCTATCTAATGATTTTTATTAAAAGGATTAATGACCCCAAAAGGGTTAAAAATTGCTGACTTCAAGGGTTTGGGCCAGTGTAAGAATACAGGTGTAATGTTACTCTTCAAGGCTATCCAAAAAGATTCAACCTCCACTGCCTACTGAAAAAATTATTCTAAGAATGTTGTGTATTCAGGCATCTCCTTTCCTCATGGCTATCTAGATATGGTGCTGCTTGTCTGCAAAGCAAGGGCAGCTGTGGGCCATGGGGGGCTGGAGATGAGCCACCAACAGTACTGGCCAACAGTGGATCAGACTTTAGGGCCCAGTCAGGCATCGGGGACATGAGCAGAGCTGCTGGTGTTTGAGAAGAGTAAAGCTGAGAAGGATGCAGAGAATTGCAGTGATGTCTGAAGAAGCTACTTAAGGAATTCCTGGCTGACCCTGCAAAGACCCCAATAGTACTCTAGGAATGGAGGGCAGTGAACTGGCAGGTGACTTTCGTGAGCACAGAGAGCCTTACTGAAGATTTTAAACCAGACCCTGAATTCTCATTCAGATTGACATAGTGCTTGCAATTCTTAATTTTCCTTTACTTATAAAGATGTTTTGCTCTACATATATTCCAAAAAATGGGCTACAAGGATAAAATATTGTATGACTTACATTGAAAAAAAGAACAGAGAGTCTCCCACAAAATAGTGTTATGTTAGAGTCTAAAATGGTCAAAGGGTGCAGCCTCCTTCCTGGAAGGCATCGGCGTCACCTTCCTGCAGGAAAGGGCCAGTAGTACTTTATTAGATTGAAGTCAAATGGACTCAGATCTGGAGCCTCATTCCTTTTCTTGAACAAATCTCACTTGAGCTTATCTGCATCATTACCACATTTTCCAACGGGTAGGAGGTGTATTTGGGAGAGAGTGTAATTTTGTATGTGGGTGGGGCTATACTCTATTTAAAAGATATTCTGGGAAAATACTAAAAGAGTTTAGGGGTGGAAACCAGGGGAGTATCTTCTCAGGATTCACAAAGGAGCTAATGTATTATTAAAGCTAATGGGCCCCTACAAGGAAAGTTAATGGATATTAAGTTTGCTTAAATGAATTACATATTAACAAAGTCACAAGAAATCTACTATCTGCTAATTTAGATAATATCTGATCATTTCTGTTTTCCCATTATAGGGACATTACACCACAATAGTTTTAGTGATATGAAAATTATAAGCATGATGCCCATAATGAAGTTATATAATGAAGTAGATGAAATGAATTAACAAGAAAAACCTGCATTATGTAATGTTAAATTGAGCCAAGCTCACGGAGTAAGGGAAGGCCGGTATGAGACGGTTTCCCAGAAACAACTTTTTATAATTCTGCTCCCTGTTTTGCTCAGACAATTTCAAAACACGATAGGGTGTGTATTGGGTTGACAAGTAGCCCCCCAAGACATGCCCATATTCTAATTCCTGGACCTATGAATGTGCCTAATTTGGAAAAGGGTCTTTGCTATTGTATTTTAATTAACTTAAGGATGGTGAGATGAGTACTCTGGAGTATCTGGGTGGGCCCAATATCCAGTGTTCATTGTCCTCATAAGAAACACACAGAGAGATACAGAGAAGAGGGGGCAGTTGTGTGAACACCAAGGCAGAGGATGGAGAATGAAATCACAAGCTGAAGAATTCCGGGACCCCCGGGAGGCCCCTAAACCAAGGTGAGAACAGATCCTTTTGTGGAGTCTTTGGAGGAGGGTGGTCCTGCCAACACAGGGATTTCTTCCAGCTTCTGGCCTCCAGGGCTACGAGAGAATTAATGCCTATTGTTTGAAGGTAGCAGCGTGCGGAAGCTCTAGGAAACTCACACCTGGAAGGTGATGCTTTTGCTTCCTTGGCCACCAAATCACTGCCGCCCCAACCGAACTCCTGTCATGTTTCACTGTGCTACTCAAACATCATCTGGAAGTTTTCAGAGGCCGAGTCACAGAAGCCTTTTGATAAAAAGTGAGAACCTGGTTGCTTTGCCACGACATTCACACAAGAATGGTTTTGTGCAGAGAACAGATTTTTTCCTTATAAGCGGAAGGGTCCACAGGAGATGAGGGGAATGTATTTACTCCACAGTATGTGTTTAGGGCACAGTAAGGACACAATCTCACTCCCTGTGATCCAGCTTTCTTGATGAAGCCATCAAGATTGTGGCAATGATTCCAAAGAGTCTGACTTGTCAACTCATGGCTATGATTTAAGGTAAAATGGAAGGGAAAATGCAATTTAAAACAAAATGCTTATGTAGAATGGGACTTAAATCCCTTCTAAAAAAATTCAATACTTATGATAGGATTAAAAAGGGGCGGGGGAGAATGACCCTAGATTTTGAGTTTTTTGAGTTTAGAAATAACAGTTTATAGTCAAAGAAATTAATTCAGTCATATGTCAGAACTGATTGGAATTATTTCACTTTTATATTCGCGTTAGATGTAGTATTTTCAAATTGTCATCAGTACTTTGTAATAGGACAGTATAGTATTTAGTAAGATAATCCTTTGCTCATTTGTCTACCAAGACAACAAGATAAAACTTCAATCTGTATTTTATAAAATGAAGGCATCTAATAAATGGTTTCTGAAATGTTTCTCTGTAACTGCTCCTCTGGGCCCGCAGAATAAGATGCTTGGTACTCACATTGTACTTCGAGATACCGCTGGGTCTGCAGGTTCCCCGTGACGGCGGGGTGCTCCACCTGACAGATCACTGGGACCCCGTCATCCTCCTTGTGCACCTTCAGCATCAGCTGGCTGGTCACAGTGTACATGTCCGACCACTCTTCCACCTCTGATTTGCCTGGGGACAGACAAGGCACCAAGAAGCCAGAGTTGGGCAAATCTCCACCAGTCTGTCATTATACATCCCCCCTTCTCTCCTGACCCCGACATTGTTATGTCTATGGAAGTCACTTGAAATGGGGGTGACCTGTACATAGTTCACTGGTCAAATGAAAATTATTTTTTCCTTTAATTTCCTACTTTTCAACCTTGAGGAACAGTATTTAAGATATACTCTAACCCCAAATAATATACACCATGTTTACTGAAATATCTTACATATGTTTCTTCCACCTGAAATCCTCCTACAAAAGTCGAACTGTTTTGACATCTGGCTGCTCAGTGTATTCAAGAGGAGAAAAAGGAAAGTGCGTTTCATCCCTGTAACCATCTGAACTTGAAGTATCTACTAGGCTGTCATGCCGTTTAACAATTCCAGGACGTCATCCAAATCCCCTAAGTAATTCAATCAGCAGTAGAGATATAAACAACACCCTTTGCCTACCCCCATCATCAACAATTAAGAGAGAAAGTAACTAAATGGATTTACATAATTGAAATTGTAATTGAAATGTTTAAACTCTGAGACTTTTGGAAGATCACAAAAATGCAGTGGCAGTGGGCGAGAACAAAGTTAAGACACAGGGCTTTGGGCCAGAGGGAGACACGTCCAAGTCCAAGAACACCCAGAAAGGGAGGGCGGAGGCTTCCGGATGGGATGAATAGGCTGAGCCAGTCCCTTCCTGAACTCAGCACTCCCAGGAACACGCCACACCATTAACTTTCTTTTAATGTTTTGTACTTATCGGTACACATTTAATGGCTCAATTCACTTAGACAGAAGAGCAGAGAGGAAATGAGAAACTCCTTCCTTCCAAACCATACCTAGGAAACAGGAGATTAAAACAGAACAAGTATTTTGAAACTTAAGTTGTTATATATAGATTTACCTGTTTCCTGATATGGATTTCTATATCCTTTCTAAGAGGGTCTATTCCTTTTTTCCTTGCACTCTTTATTTAACAAATGCACATACAACATTCACCCAGGTACGAGCTAAATGCTTTACAATGTTTACTCATTCCACCTCCAGAAGAACTCCCTATGGTATATCACATCGTTATCTCCATGTTAGGGGAAACTGAGGCACACAGCCAGCGTTTCTGTCAAATAGCTAGAGAAGTTCAGCCCCTGATCCTTTTTGTACACGTTACTGATTGCAGGGCAACCTTGAAAAGTAAAGGAATCTGAATGCTGATACACCAAAGAGAATGAATGAACCAATAAAAAATGGTCAAATAGGGTGTAGGCTGTATCCTTCATCGAATGCAGCAGCTGAGGTGGCAAATATTTCAGGATCCAGGAATTAAATAGGGGATGGGGCAGAACTGAGGGAAAGACCAGCAGAGCAGGGATAAAGGAGCTGCCATTACAAAATCACAGACTTTGCACAAAACAGGCCGGTGAGTCAGGCAATGGAATTACAGGTTTCCCAGGAAAGGTGGTCTCTGTAATTAACCAGGAAAATCAACTTCTTCATCTCTGTAATGCAGCCACTCTTGTAGGGAGGCACAGAGACCACGCATCTCACGGCACGGTCAGTGTCAGTAGGATGTGGAATTCGCCATGTGAGAGACTGTTTGCCACTTTAAAAAACGTATACCACGAGAATTTTGGGTGCCGACCCACTCTGGGTCTCTAAAAAAGATAGGGTGGAAGCAAAGAGAATCGAGGGTACGAGCGCTGATTGACCGAGTTCTTCCCGGCACAAAGAGTTCCAGTTTCCAGGTTTAGTTCTTTCTGGGTACCTGAGAAAAGCAGCAAGTATCAGCAGGAACCCTCAAATCCCAGGTGGAAGGCAGGAATGAGAACACGAAAGTGCTATTATGCCTTGGCCTTGGTAACTGATTATAAACCATAGCTAAATAAACGCGTTTCAAGGACGTTTTGCCTTTGTCTTTAATTTCCACAAAGGCATATCTACTAGAATCAGGTGCCAACTAACTGCTTTGGGCCGGGGCAATCCACATCTTACCTTTCAGCTCTGTGTTCCCCTTGAACCATCTGATAGTTGTGGCTGGTTTGCTGGCCATGGCAGTGCAGTTGACTTCAATCTCCTCGCCTTCCACCGCCGTGTCTTTCTGGATATCGATCATCAGGTTACGTGGTGGGACTACGGATTAAACATATGTGCTTTATAAACACAGGCTCCATTTCTGGACATACTCTTCTCCTCATTGGAAACTAGAACCACTACTAAAAGCAAGACAAATAATGGACTTTTCTGATGGGAATTTAAAATAAACTCTGGCATAGGAGGCAGAAAAGAAATGCAAAGTGATTATCATATGAAGTGAATTAGGCGAAATCCGTTAATTTAGAATTTCCTAAATTTATCTGAAAAAATGACATTTCTCACTCCTAAGTTGTCACTGAACCAAGTTCTAACAATATAGGTATTTGTCACCAATAGGTTGTTAAAAATGGACCAGAAAGTGAATATAAAAGGAAGAGGAATACCTACTTCTGAAATTATCATCCTTTCCTGGAAGCACCTAGCAACAGTGTCTCTCCCTGAACTCAATCTTTGGATTTCAATCTTCAAATGAAAGATTACAGCAAAGATCAAAAACTTTAAGTCCTTTAAAAGAATCACTCACACCCAGAAAAATTATGCCTCAGAACCAGATTCATTTAATTAAAATCATTCATAGAGTTCCAGAACATAATCTTGACTTCTGATGCATGGTGTAGTAATAAAATCCTTTGGCTATGAAGTTGCAGTAATATAGGAAATGCCAATTAGTTTGAAGGAATTTTCCATATTCTAAATTACGATGTTCCAGATTTTAGAAATCACAGGCAAAAGAGACTCAAGTGTTTGCAAATAGATTTCTGTATCAGAATTAAAACAACCTTTCTGTGAGCACATTAAACATGTATGTGATAAATGGTCAAGATAAAAGAGTTGGGTCCAGCTGAAATGCTGAATATCAAATCAAGAGCACCTTGCACGCTGGTGATGACGATGAGAACGATGGAAGTGTTTTACCTTTTAAGAAACTGAGTTGAAAGTGAAACTTCACATAAGGTGCAACCTTATCCGGAGACTGAGCCTCTTGAAATAAAAATCAGTAAGAATACTGAATTCAGTAGAGTGAATCTAAGAATGTTTCCTGACCACCATGAATAAGCAAAGACAGTTCTGAGACTTATGATTAATAAGTTTCTCAACTCAGAAGAGAAACAAGAAATTAAATATGTATAAACATGCCATCCTGATGATCAAGTTGAATAATAAATCTCTGATACTGTTTCAATAAATTATGGGATTAAACCATGTATTTGGGATTTCCAACTGTTCTAGTCCAACGTGAAAATTCTGCCCACGGGAAGACTTTTATACTGAATTGGAGCTGTTGGAAAATTCCTGCAGAGAACGATAGAAAAGTAAAAGTAAAATGATTTGTTGCATATATTTCCTCAGCGAGACAGTGTGGGGTGGTGCTAGTGGTGTAAGTCCTAGAGCAAAAGCATCCCTCTTATTTGATCCCTGTGTACAAGGAAAACCACATATTTGCTCCCTTGGATATACAGCTCATATCATATGACACAAATGAGTAGTTAAACAGGGCAGCGAATTACCCTGGCTTATAAAAATAAGCAAAAAAGAAAGGTAATTTAACATCCAATTTGGAGTTGCACATCTGCTAGTATTTTAAGAGACACAGAAAGGCAGTGAGTGATAAAAGAAAGGGAATGACTTTGGCTAGCTGTGTCCTCAACGTGCTTTCTCCATGCTAGACAACAGGTAGGTTACAGATTTTCATCACACGGACCTAGTCATAGGTCTGATAGGGAATACACAGAGAGACTAGATGTTTAGGATGAATGCTGTGTTCTGAGTTCAGTACAACAGGAATACTGAAAAATGCTATTGTGACAGCAGAAGTCTGAGGAAAAGATTGTCCAAGCTGAAAGAAAACAAGACCTTGGTAAGCAATGAAGAACCGTGTAAGAGGGAATAAAAAGGAAACAATGAAGAAGTAGACGTAGGAATGTCTTCTCAACAAAGGAAGGAATGAAAATCAAAAGCTACCTTTCAAGGTCCAGGCAAAAACTGAAATAGGAGGATGAGAAGAATTTCTGACGTTGACATATGCGATGGTTCTCAACGAGAACTGTAATTGAGTGATGTAAGTGATGGAATATGATTTCAGGAAGGTGGTTCTCTTAGGAGATAACAAAAAGGGCCAACAGCGAATGCTACTGGCCACCTTGGAAATCCCTACAGAGCAGGGCAGATCCAACCCCACGCTGTCTGGATTACTGTGGGAGAAGCACCATGATGGTCATTCTGAGGAAACCTGGGAATCCTCTTCATGGGGACAGATCTGGGAGTGGTTAAAAGGATTCTGCCATGTATCACTGTCAAGTCGTAGTGGAATCCAGCCTCAAGTGTCTCCCGTCAGATAGTTGCTGCCTACGTTCCTGGTTGTGTTTCTTGCTTCGCTTGTTTTCCATGCTGAGTCTGAAGACTCCTTATTCTTCCTCACCTCAGGCTTCTCCTAACCTCCACCACCTGTTTATCCTTAATGGCATTTCTTGGGGGAAAGTCTTCATTCCACCATTTGGTCATAAAACAATGGTGGGTTCTTTTCACATTATCAATAACGTCTGCTGGTTCAAAGTAAGGAAATGCAAACAGACAGGTATAGATAAAGACAGGGGACAATTCACCATCTCCTCCAGGTTTTGTTTGGGGTCTGAGAGTCTTAACATCTAGATTACTTAGTGTTTGGTATTGTCCACGTTCATTCCCCCTCTATTGCAAAAGACACACTCTAAAGTTGGGTGACCCCTCAGAGCGAGTCCTGGATCAGTGCTAGTTCCCAGGATTATCTGTCTGAAGAGCTGACATCATCTTCAACTTTATGGCTAAAATAAAAGTAAGGGAAACTGCAAAAGCACTTAAAAGTATTCCCAGGGTAGAAGAAGAAAGGACTTATATATTGTTGAGATCATCTTCCTGAGAAACAGCTGAATGATTTTTTTTTTCCAAGTTCATAAATAGTTTTCTCAAGATTGTGACCGGTATTTCTGATCTTTGCTAAGATTAGAAGCAGAAACAGGCAAATACAGTGGAAGCTGTTCAGTTTATAAATATAAAATAAGATCGAATAATGTGAGTCATGATGGTTTATTGATATGTTATAAAGTTGACTTCTCTCGGGTTTTTAAGGGCAAGAAAGTGCTGGAAAGTATAAATGAGGTGATTTAAATCTGTCTTTCTGAAAAAAAGAGGGCTGGACCAGGAAATCTGAAAATTTATTTTGGTCTTTTAATTCTACCCTGTTTTCCCTTAAACTTTGTAATGTTGGCTCTAATATGAAAGAGGTTGGTAAAGTATAAAAATCCCCTTATAAGAAAAATGAATTAAAATTGCTGCTAACCAGAGAATGCACTTACACATGGGCCACTAAACAGACACATTTAGTAAAAGATGCCTGCAGCCATTAATGAAAATAACCAAAGATATTTCTAAGAAGGTGCATATAGATGAAAACCTGAATGGGAAATAGGGGAAAACAGCAATGAAATGTCAAAGTTCTTCTTAGCTAACCTCAAATCTATAAGAGTGCTAATTATAAACATTACGCCTACAACATTTAACAAAAATCAGCAATATCAAGATGAGTCACACTAATTACAACAAAAGAGGAGGCTTAAAGCTGATCAGTATGTGAAATCTCGCTCCAAGACCCTTTAAAATAATTAGGTTCTCCTGTTCCTGGAATCTTAAGAGGGAACTCTAATCTTAGAAGGACAGGATTGTGATAATATTAGCTACTATCATCAGTAACTATATTAATCTTAGAGCAGTGTGTTCTTTCTCTCGTTCATCTCCTCTCATGAATAGTAGTGAAAAGACAGGCTTCACTATGTTCTGGGGAAAGACATAAACTCACCACAAGTGGAAGGAGTGAATGAGTAACCTAAAAGGCACTGAAATACATGCAAAATATCAGGAGAATTTTCAAATTTCATATGGATAAGATAGAATAGCACAGATAACATTAACAAATACCTATCTCTGTATCTTATAATTATGCTGAAATTTTTGCCGAATGCATCAAATAACTAATGGAAATACGCACTAAAATGAGCATCTTCAGCCTATCAAGAAGTTTGACAGCTGTGTAAGTACACATGGTGTCCTTTTCAGAGAACTGCAGATAGCAACCAAGATGCTAATGTCATTCTTCATTCATTATAATATCTGGAAACTCGAAATCTTAGGAGAAAGGTTTGAATGTAGGAGTATCAGTGGAAATTGTCAGATTTGGGGAAATGAAAGACTCAAACACTGATGACAACAATTTTACTCTGTCAAGGAATCCTAGAGTAAATTCAATGGAAAGAATATTAAATGAATGCATAATACGTGCAAAAAGAACATCGACTACTTTTGATACTTGAAAGCATTACTTTCAAGTATATTTAAGTTAATGGTTCTATAAAATACAAGTGGGAACTTATTACTTGTAGAATAATCAGACCTCCAAAAGGATTTCAGGCATAATGCGTCTCAAAATTCTAGTGCTGGCATGCAGACTCTCAAATACAAGGTGTATTCACAGCCAAATCGGTCCAAGGCAGTGATTTGGGGAATAAATGTAACAGACACCAGAAAATGATAGGCACATAATAGCTGCTATAACCCTGAGAACAAAAGATATATATGTTAGGGAAACAAAAATCATGAAACAGCAGCAGTCAGGAGTTAATTGAAAACAATGTAAATGAGAAGCCCCAAGGTTGTAAGATAGAACAGTCTGTTCCAAATTCTAAGATTCTTAATTCTCATGGAGTACTTTGTAACCTGGGCAAGATAGTTAGCCTCTCTTATCAACATTCTTCTCCTGTGAAACCACGATATAAATGCTTAAAGGTAGACAGAGTAAAATATTCTGAAAATTCAAAATACCACTAATATATTCCGTGCTACTGCCAAATTGTCACTTTTGTGGAAACGCCATAAACATTGGCAGGTCGATGGGCAGACAAGCAGAGGGTCAAGGGGAAGTCCATGCAGCTAATGACTTACTCTCATAAGCAACTGCATTTTTAAATACTTCTAAAAACAAGCACACAGAAAACTTCACATTGATGCTTATACATTGGGTACGTTTGAAAAACACCAAAATAGTCATTCCAGGGAAACCTCATGCTTACTACTTCTATGGGTCCAATACAGATTGAAAGTACAGTGTGACAAATGTCACCCCTGAAAGCCATCGATCAGTAAACAAAGACCATCCTCAATGTATGGACACACTTTAAACATGACATTCTAACATTAGTGCTCCTCTTATCAAGAGCATATTCGTAAGCTTCGGGGACATTATTTTGGCTTAATGAATAAAAAACCATTTTCCCTTTTACGGCTGTGTTTAAATAGAGTAATGAGGCAGTGGCTCGATATGTACACCCATAAATACATGTATGTGCCCACACACTAAGTAAAAATGTCCTTCATACTTATCATTCCTCTTTAATCTTCATATCATTACACCGAAAAGCTGCAGTCTGCCGCCTCAAATAGACTTTGATTCATCATCTTCCCGAAGGTGTAAATCAGAGATCTTGCCTCACGCTATAGTGTATATGTCCTTGAAAATTCCGTTTGAAAACTCCAGATCTGCTGGTGTTATGCACAGGCATAGATGTCTGTCTAACAGGTGACTAATTCAGACCAGCTCAACCCAGGAGTATCGGCTGACTATATAAAAATACAAACACGCAAACTTGGCTACGGGGCTTTTGCTGAAAATCACAATACAGGGATCATCAATGAAGACGCTCAACTCAGCAGACTTGTGCCTAGCAGCCTGTTAACAGTTCTCTGCTTATTATCAGTGAAAGAGCTCTTAACTCCCTTACGTGCAATCGCGATTTGTGGCAAAGTACACGTGTGTGTTCATGGGGTATGATTTTTTACAGCATAATCAAGAGTATGAGCAATAAATAAGACTAGAAGTAAAGCCAAAGAAAAGGAGATCTACAATATTAAGATGAGGATGTAACTCAGACAGAAAAATCGTTATGCAGATTTCATAACAAAGCTCTGCCACGGGGTACAGATTTGGTAGCCCATCTCCCCCTCTCCTGCGCAGAGCGGGAAAAAAAAATCCTGATACTTAGAAGCAATAACATTTCATGTGGTGAGTGATTCATTTGAGGGCTCTAAATTCTCTTGATCTTTGCTTCTGAAGCTTGAGGTTTGAAACCCAAGAGCAGGTGGAATCTATAAAGGCTGCTGATTGCCATTCCTTAGAGCATTTGGTAAAATAGGCTATATTTAAAATTCAGCAAGATGGGCGGTGATTCTTCCTAAAACAAGTTTGAAGAGTAAAATTCACCATTAACCTTTTCCTTGCTGCTGGCAACCATCTGGGAGGAAGGGCCGTGCCCAGTCTCTTTCCAGGATGAGTCCCACATGCATTTCTTACCCAGGACTGTGATGGTGGTGTAACTTTCCTGTGGGGGGTCCGTGTAGAGCTGACAAAAGTATCTCCCTTCATCAGAAATCGAGACGTTCGTCAATGACACCTTGAGTTCACTGCTAGAAAAATTCAGCAACTGAAACCTGCTGTCCTTCAAGGCTGTGGAACAAAACACAGAGTTAGAGGTTGTGAGAAAGACAGTGGGCAATTTTCCTCAATTACACGAGGAAAAAGATGGCTAGAAAGGCAGCCACAGAGGAGAAAAAATGTAGTGTTTTTAATCTGCAGAGACCACGTCTTTCTCTATCAGCCGGGCATGAACTCCTGGGCTCCAGTGATCCTCCCACCTTGGCCTCCTGAGTAGCTGGAACTACAGGTGCGTGCCAGCACACCTGTCTCTTTGTACTTCTTGAACTATTATTTGGGGCTTTTGCAATCACTTCGTGCAGATGAATTAACCTGTCCAAAGCAAAGTGATGCAGGTGGGTGGATGTGGAAACATACATGTGCACACAACCCACACCTTAGCCCAGTGCCAAGTGCTGTAGTGTTCAACACTCATTCACAAATTCTTTCAGGTTTTCTATCAGAGATAGGCAAAAAAAAAAAAAACAGAAGGAAAGGGCAGGCTGAGAGTGCCCTGATGCAGGTGCCAGGCCCCTCTTAGGCTATAGGCGCCGGACATTCGGGGACCAGGGCCTATAGGCTCTTAAGTGCCTCAAAAATTCTAACATCTTAAAACAATATTGGTTACTAATTATAAAAAGAGAACTAAAAACTCATTAATACTATTGCAAAAGCAAAGTAAAAAATTGTTTACAAAATTCTGTAGCAAAATAATCCTATTTAACTTGGATACATCTTAATATATTTGATATGATTTGAGGTACAGCTGTCAAAAGTAGGTGACCTGGGCCTTAAACCGTTCCTCCAGTTTCCTAACTGCATTCAGCTTCACAGCATGAGAATGACTAGGCATCAAGCAGGAGATCACTGCAAAAGCAATGTGTGTGGGCTTCTTATTTATTTCAAATGTTCTCTTTGAAAGTCTTTCTATTAATCTTGCCAAATGCTAGCTCAGTATACAGTGACAGAAATGCACCTCAAGAATAAGAAGCTGGCTTCTTTCCTTTTATCCCCCCTCATCTTAAATGTTTCTTAGGTTTATCAACCTTCCCACAGGTCATGAATGTCCCTGAGGTGCTGGGGAGAAAAGGGGACAAGCAGCGGGTAAGGGACGTGCTCAACATTGGCTACGGTTAGGCACCAATGTTCTCGAAGAATTAGTTTTTTCAAAAGACCTGATCTGTGCTCTTACCCTGATACCCATAGGAACCATTTCTATTTTACACAATTTAGTTTTGATTATTGGCTTTTGTTATATTATATTTGGAAAGATTTCAGCGTATGGATACCTCCACATGCCAGAGGCTCTGGCGAGAGAAAATTTGCTTTTATTTTTATAGGCACATATTGCCTTAGAAACTTCAATCTTTAAACCAAACGGATTCCCTTTCAGAATGTTATATTTTCCTTGCCTTACCCTATTTGAGTTGTTTGTGTCAGCTAAGTATTTGGGACTCAATTGCAATTCACCTTGAATTACTACAATCAATTCCTATTGCAAAGTAAGATGGCCTTACTTTTAAAAGGGACCATTCAAGGTTTCTATTAAGTAGAAAGATTATGATTGCCTGTCTCTTCTTCTCTCTAAAGAATTGACTAAACTTTAAGCATCTAACATTAAATTTAAAAAAGGCGGCCTTAGCAATCTCTTTATCAAGACAACGTGTAGGAAA
This sequence comes from Perodicticus potto, assembly GCA_963574655.1. Classification (NCBI taxonomy): domain Eukaryota; kingdom Metazoa; phylum Chordata; class Mammalia; order Primates; family Lorisidae; genus Perodicticus; species Perodicticus potto. The sequence goes on along the minus strand of CAUYRH010042468.1, from coordinate 46,685 downwards.
AAAAGTTGCCGTCTACAATTGTGGGGATGGAAACTCACGCCTGAAGTCCCTGAAATAAATGGTCTGCCTGTTGGGATTCAGGAGTTGAATCACGGAGTCGTCACTCTTATTAACTTGGCAGCTGATGGTCGCGACTTCTCCCTCGATCACCGTCACATCTTTTGTAAACAAATTCTGTCCATCACCTTAAAAAAAAGAGGGGGAAAGGTCAGAAAAAAATTCCCACCGACTGAAATGGGGTCAATGAGATCGACTAAAATAGGGTCAATGAGATCGACTACAATAGGGTCAATGAGATCAATTAAAATGAGAAATCAGAAGCATGTTAGAAGATGAACGCAAGTAGCAGCAACATTCAGTATGGCCCTTGTACCTTTCCTAGTCCATAAGATGAGTTTACTAATCCAAGATGGAGCCTAGGGACAAAACACAACTAAGCCTGGAATCCCCGTGCTCTCTCGGAAGGTGTGATCCAAGGTTTCAGCCTCTCGTCCTTAGCTGGGCAGAATACTGAGGAGGTCCTGGAAAGGCGAATGCTGTCATAAGGAGTGGACGCTCTCACAGAGGGAGTAGGGAAGGTCCGTGTAGTCAACCTTAGCGCACCTGTCCTTGAGCTAAGCTATTTGGTTCCTCATAGAAAACTCAAGGGGCCCCTTACCAGAAGTAGTAGGAGGGTTCAGTAACTAATCTAGTCTTGCTGGTGGCTACTGACACTTCCAACATAGAGGCAGTTCACGGTGTGGGAGTGAGGAGCTGACCATGACCCTCTGGGATCTCAGTACAATCCTGGGAAGACTCACAGTTCAGAGCTTCTTACTTTGCTCTCAGAAACTCACACCTTCATGCTCACCCAAAGCCCCGTAGCCCTGATACGATGTCCCCTTCCGCGGATCCCCTTTCCTCCACCCCTCAGCATATGTCAGAAAGTCAAGGCTTTCGGATTCTCTTCTCTCCAGATCTGTTCTAATGTGCTGCTTCTAGGATCCGTGACAGCAGCAAGGGCATCTCATAAATGTCTTAAGTGTGCCACAGTATAGGTAGGAGGAAAAGAGTTCAATTAAGAAGCAAAGGATGAAGCAATTGTTGAATGCTCAGTTCTACACCTGGCACAGCAGGGAATACAGAAGTATATGACCTTGCCCTAGCCTTTAAGAAGCTGCAATGAGCTGGGTGCAGTGGCCCACACCTGTAATCCTAGCACTTTGTGGGGCTGCAGTGGAAACATCTCGTGAGTTCAGGAATTCGAGACTAGCCTGAGCAACATAAGTGAGACCGCATTTCTATAAAAAAAATCACAAACAAACAACAAAAACAACAACAACAAACCCAGAAAAATTAGCTGAGTATGGTGGCATGGACCTGTGGTCACACCTTCTTGGGAGGCTGAGGAAGGAGGATTGCTTAAGCCCAGGAGGTAGAGACTGCAGTGAGGTTTGATTATGCCACTGCACTCTAGCCTGGGTGACGCAATGAGACTCTATCTCAAATGAGAAAAAAGAAAAAGAAGAAGAAAAAAGCTGCAATGTAGGTGAAAACTAGTACCTAATCCTTACCTCTACTTATAGAACAGAAAGTGTGCCGTAGGCAGTGGATGTTATGGTCAATCAGGAAGGGGTGACAGAGGTTGCTTTTTAGCTATGTGATCTCAGGAAAAGTATTTAAAGTTCCTGAGCCAGTTTCCCATTTGCAAACTGGAGATAGTAATTAAAAGCTATCTCCCAAGCTGGGGGTGGGTGGAGAAAGATAATAAATACAAAGCATTTAGCACGGTGTCTGGCTTCTCATAAAACTGAACAAACGGTAGTTGCTGCTATCATCATCATCATCATCATCATTTCTCTGGACGTCAAATTCAAAGATTTATTAGGCCATTATGTGTTGGGAGTAGTGGGGATACAAGAATAAAAGCCCACAGTTCTTGCTCTCCAGGAGCTCCCTATGAGGCTGTTATATATCAACTCAGGGTAGCTTATTCACTCCTTAAAAAAAATATTGTCACACCAAGAAACAAAGGTCAAAGATAAATACTAATCTGAAAAAAAAACCCCGAGACAGCATAAATAGAGATGCAATTAGAATAAATGGAGGACCTCCACCTGCTATCGTATTTCGGCTGAAGAATCCTGTTTTCTGGCAGGACGCAGTGGGGGAGTGTGAGAAGGGGCGTCTGAGATGGCTCTATACCAAATCCACCTAGAAATAAATAGACCAGCCCCTGGCAAAGGATTAGAAGAGAAAAAACTAGAAGGATCAGGAAAAAAACATTATTAGAGCCACAGATAAACAAAAATTCCTGGTGCTTGAGGAGCAAAGCAAAATGAGACCTGATTTTGAGCTCTGCGATCCCGGGAATTAACTCGGGTGGAGCACGCAGGCCCACGGAGCGTGTAGTGAGCTGAGGGTAGGGTTTCCCTCGCTTGATCCATCGGGGAAGCTTACTGAGCCGAACAGCGTTACACAATAACAACAAAGAGAAAAGGTGATCCCAGAGAGGGGGAAAAAAAAGAAAGGAAGGAAGCTTCTTTTTTCTGTGGTGTATTACTGGGACAAACACAGAATTCAGAACCCAGCTGGAGAGAGCAGTGGCTTTCCAGATTTGAGACAAGAAGAAGGGGAAGGGAATTCCTGCCAATCAAGGGAGCCTTTCAAGCTGGTTTTGCTGGCCTTGGCAAAAGTGTACACAGAAAGGGCACCACCTTATATCCTCGGGGTAACCCAACCTACTACAAAAATTGGGAAAGGAAAAATGAAACTACACTACTTAAGTGCTAAAACTGCCCTGAGTCATAGGACTTTCCTTGAGGAGACCAGAATACCAAATGGGGTTTTATTGGGTTGTGGGAGGGATTTCTTCTTTCTAAAGGAAGGTTATTAGCAACACAAATAAAGAATCTTCAGTTTACAAAAGATACATGTGGAAAGGCGGGCTGATGCCAGGCAGTAATCCCTTCAAGATAAACCAAGGCCTTCCAGCTCCTTGCAGCCACTGAGACTTAAAAGACAGTTGCAATTCAATTATGCTCTAATAGAATAGTTCCTGTGGAAATAACTATATGCTTTAATTTTAGCTCTTCAAGAGAAATCCTAAGGTTAGTACATTCCGAGAGTGGCACAGTAGCATACTATATTCATATTAAGGCTATAAAACATTTATATAGGGGATGGGAGCACGGAGAGTTGACCATAATTTTGTTTGTCAAGCCATGGAGGTAATAAAATACAATCAGAGCTTTCTATTGGTTTGTTCTCTAAAAAAGTATAAACATGCTTAATTATTGCTTATAATGAAGCAATATACGACCAGCCCATTTTAATGTGTCATTGCTGAGAAAAATCATTCAGGTCAAATTTTGCCGTCTGCAGATTTTTGCCCTTGCCACTCTCTGGCATGTAATGTGCTCGGCAAATCCACGGTGGCATCATCATTACAGTATTATTTTTTGAAATTGCTAAGGCCAAACTCAAATCCAGTGTCTCAGAAAATGCCAATTCCTAGCGGTGTTAACATGGATATAATACTAATGCTAAAAAATTATACGTGATAATGAAATATTTTGCTGAAAGATATCAAAGTGCCTGGGCTTGGCTGATGGTGGTGGCCCATGGATGTCTTTCTGTAAAAATTACCAATAAATTATAAGGGTCAGCTGGACAGCAGTTATATTAAACAGAGCTCCCTACTTTAAGGCACCATAAGACGGCTAAAATGGAATAATAATGACCTATTTATTTGAGGCAAAGGAAGTGAATGACAGTGATGAAAATATGGTATGTATGTCAGTACTCTTAACTGCCTGAAGCCTTTCTGTAGAAATAATTTCTGCTCACAGCCTCAGCTGTTTCTTCGAAACCGAAGGGCGCCCTGTGACTTGATAAATTTCCCCTTGAAATAGATCTTATGACAATTAAGTTGTTATGAAACCCATTTGATGGGTAGCAGGATACAAACAGGCAACTCTGGTGCCTTTCTCAAAGAATCCATTTTAAGAACCTTTCTGATTTTCTAAAACTCAATTACTAGATATCCTGCCATGGCAGAAACAGCCTATATTATGAGCTAAAAAAAAGTGAAATATTGGGGCAGCGCCTGTGGCTTAAAGGAATAGGGCGCCGGCCCCATATGCTAGAGGTGGTGGGTTCAAACCCAGCCCCAGCCAAAAAAAAAAAAAAAAAAAGCCTCGGCGCCCATGGCTCAATGGGCTAAGGTGCCAGCCACGTACACCTGAGCTAGTGGGTTCGAATCCAGCCCGGCCCGCCAAACAACAATGACGGCTGCAACCAAAAAATGGCCGGGTGTTGTGGCGGGCGCCTGTGGTTCCAGCTACTTGGGAGGTGGAGGTGGAAGACTCACTTGAGCCCAGGAATTGGAGGTTGCTGTGAGCTGTGATGCCACAGCACTCTATCCAGGTTGACAGCTTGAGGCTCTGGCTCAAAAAAAAAAAAAAAAAGTGAAGTATTGTAGCCATTGAGAAAGGCTGTTCAGTGCAAGATGATTTACTTAAAGGTGGAGCAATGTCTGGCCTGTGTAGACATTTTTGACTGCTAATTGGTCTATACTGGTGAGGTTTAAGAGGAAGAATCAAACTGGATTTTAGTTTATAGTAGCAATTTTAATCCCTATGACTTCTCAATTTACTCCACAATTTCTGAAACTAAAACTTGTCACTCACAAGCAACTCTCCTGTAGTAAACCAGAAGTTGCTAGGACATTCACCACAATGAAGAGAAAGCTTATTAGCAGGAGGAAGATACAAATTATGTTGATAATTAGTAATGACCATGACCACCAATTAGATGGGTAGGGCTGGCATAGGGGTGGGGGACAGCTGGCACATAAATCCCCTATTACTTTAATCTTCAATTAACATAGCTCCTTGGATTCTTCCCTAAAACCTCACTTTGTCAGAAACTCCATTTCAATGGCATTATACAAGACTAGTACCGCTAATATAGCCACCTTCCGGAGTGGGTGGGGCAGGTCCTGAAGTGGGAGCCTGAAAGGAGATATGGGGAGAATAAATGTTCATCCAGGGCCAGGCAGCACGCTAGCTACTTTATACACACTCGTAGAATTACTCCACCCTCACTTTAAAGATTAAAAACCCGAGACTCAGAGATTTAAATAAGTTACCTGATGTAATTCAGCTAAGTGGCCAAGCAGGTGTTTAAACCCGGTTCTATCAGATTCTCCAACCCACACCGAGTGCATGTTTTACTAGCCAGCCTCAGGATTTGTTGCCAAAGGGTCTATTGGCTCTGCCTTGTATTTGTTTTAAAAGAGGGTTATTTCCCTATGAGCAACTTCTAATTTTTTTTATTTCCATAATTTATCTAGAGCACATCTGTTCCCCCCAGTCAACCTACACAAAGTGTTCACTACAAATCATTACAAATTACACACTTTCAGATGAGAGGGAAACTGTCCTGCATGTGAAACTCCTTGTTTACTACAGCTTTCTCCTTTCAGCGCTCAGCACTCTGCCCCTGGAGAGGGCCTTTATTACCAATGCATGGTGAGTGTTCCCCAGCACCAGAGTTCTCGCCCCCACGGCCTGGCTGTTCCTAAATAAAGCACTTCATTTACACCAGGGGAGTCTCTCCAGTCAAGTCCATAATAAAAGGGCAAGTCATAGTTAAAACAGAATTGGGTTTTTACTAGGTATCTACGTAAACTCTTACTGACACTGAAAAGCATCAGTGACTCTTAACTGGGGAAGACGGTTAACCCAGAGAAAGAGCAAATAGTCTCCTGACCTTTCATAGCAAAATCATATTATGAAAACTTTTTTCTTCTCCTTTCTGCTGTTAGGAAGAGGGGACCTAACATTAAATCAGCACAGTTATGTTGTCAAAATAGGTAAGAGTCAAGAAAGGCTCGGTGCCTGTGGCTCAACGGGCTAAAGTGCCAGCCACATACACCTGAGCTGGCGGGTTCGAATCCAGCCCGGGCCCGCCAAACAACAATGACATTTGCAACCATAAAAGAATGGCCGGGTGTTGTGGCAGGCGCCTGTAGTCCCAGCTACTTGGGAGGCGGAGGCAGGAAACTCGCTTGAGCCTAGGAATTAGAGGTTGCTGTGAGCTGTGATGCCACAGCACTCTATCCAGGGTGACAGTTTGAGGCTCTGGCTCAAAAAAAAAAAAAAAAAAAAAGTCAAGACAAAAATACAGATTGTAAGAAAAAAAAAATCCTGTTGCTGATTAATGCCATTATTACCGTAGATCTTGAAATCTTACACAAATGAAGGGCTCAGGTTATTCATTCCCTATCCTCCTAGGTTTGAAATTTTCAAAGCAGCACGTTTCGGAAAGCTTATTTTCTACAGGCGTGTGAGCCCTCTCTGACTTGAAACTGCAAATGGCTTGTTATTTACACTCATTTTTGTTGGATCCTGTTTTTACAAACCTGTACCGGATTGTGGCCAACTTGGAAAAATAATCTCTACTCCTACCTGAATAAAACTATCACCAGTAGAGGCGCTGTCATTCCTGATAATGTGTCTGAGAAGTAGCACAAAGTTGAGTACATTTCAGGAGGAGAAAAAGAAAAAAAACTGTTTCTTGCTGAAACCCAGAGGGAAAAATCTTTCTAACTGCATCTGTTCCCCCAAGTCAACCGACACAAAGTGTTCACTACAAATCATTAACAAAGCCATTAAGATTTGATTTCTATCAAAGCAATTATTGTCAGCATATTTTGTACATTTCCTTTAAAAGACTCAATCCTATCTTTCAATTCATTAAACTGTTCCCTGCATTTACAGAGTTTTATATCAAATCAGAAACCTATTTGAATTAATAAGAATTATAGTAAAAGTAATTTGAAAATAAATTATTGGAAGTTCAAGCCATGAAAGCTTTTGATGAAAAAATTTAGTCCCATTTGAACACTACAGTAACATTTTTAGCCATACAAAGTACTGAGAAGAGACTGTGAGAACTGGTGTCCAGAAAGAGAGGTCCATCAGCTGTGTATGAAGGTCAAGGGTAAGACCTCTTCAACACAAATACAACTCTTTATTTCTAAAAGAGGCAATATTTCAACCTTCATGAATACTTGCATATTTATTTAAAATCAAAAGCAATCAATCTGTCTGCTATTTACAAAGCTTCATTTAACCTTTTTGACCCTCATCCATGTTTTGCTCTTCCAAACAGCGAAGTCAAATACGGTGACTGTCTGCTCCAACGACTGTCTCCTTGATGGTCAAAATCATTATGAATGCGAGCCACACAGATGATAAGCTTAGATAAACGAGACTATACCCACTAGCAAATGACTGAATGGACAAGAAAATGTGACACTGACCCAAACACTTCGCTGTGTCACCTTCTTTTTCATAGAACCCTTATGGAATCAAAGGTCAACAGAACTAAAAGGAACCTACATCAACCCTCTCACTTTAAGACAGAAGGTGCAGGCAGGAGTCGTGCCTAAAACCCCAGGCCAGGCAGGTACGGCCAAGAGCAGAGGCCAGATCTCCTGACGGAGTCATCAAGGTATTTCTATTCTTGGCTATTTCTAAATAACAGGTATTGATTTGTTTCTAATTATAAAAGCAATATATGCTCAAGGTTTTTGTTGTTGTTGTTGAAAGCTCTGTTTTATGCAGCATTTATAACACTGGACCCTGTGGTGTGAGTAGGGTCCAGATCCTGTAACAATCTACTGCAACATAATTATAGTTGTGTCACTTGAGCTTATAGAAGGAAAAATTATTGAATTGAATCTAATCTCCTTTTATAATCAGTAAAAGGTGAGGCCAAATTTTCAAGAGTAATTCTCCTCAGTACTGGTTTTTTCTTCAATTAAAATTAATGATTTCCCTTGAATACAAAACAAAAAATATCATCTGACACAACATTCATGAATATTCTGTATACACATTCTTGTTTAGTTGACTAATGGCAAATTAACGTTCTCTATTTTAGCTTAAACACATACTATAGGTATGTTTGATTAGCATTGAATTCCAAAAGCTGATTACTATGCATGCTTTGATTATGTAATTACATAATAGAGTATAATGGCTCCTCTGGAGTCATTATGATCTATATGGCAAATAAGTTTCAGTTTTGCTATAGCTTAAATACACGTTGGGATGACAGCTCCTACCACGGTTCCACTTTTCAGTCTTATCAGCTAAGTGGGCATTTTCCCATTCATCCTAACATCTCCTTGACACCAATTAAGGTCTACTGTGTCAAGCTGCATCCACTTTTGAGAAATTCCTTTTGTTTTCTTGGCATTCAGAAGAGGACATTAATTTTAAAAGCTGTATTAAGCAAAAGGCCTGGTTTTAAAAAAAAACAAGGCTGAAATTCCATCCTTCATCCACCCTTTGAAAGATCTGCAGGGAATCACATCTAGTTCATTAATCACTGTTCAGACAACCACAAGGGGGTTAAAGATGGAATTTCACCTTTAACTCCAAAATGCATAAGAAGAGAGGAGCCAGGAATACTGATGCTTCTGGGGGTGACTTGCCACAGCACATTCGGCTCAGGGTCCAACTGAACGCCAACCGCACCAAGTCACACAAAGGCCCGTTTATGCAAATCTCATTTCTTCCAGTGTCCCTTATATTTTGAGGTTCCTTTGGAAAGAGGCAGCTACGAACCAGCATAGCAAGATTTCTCCTTTGGAGTCCCTGGACTGGATTTCTGATGAATCCGTGGACAACAAAACTTATCCAGTGAATAGAGTTTTGATAATTCTCAACTCGCAAACTAGATAGAAAGTAGTCAGGTTTTAAAAAGTAAAAAAACTTATTGAAGAATTATGTAAAGTTTCTCTTGTCCCCATGAATTTCTTTAATCTCAATTCCAATAGGAACTAGTTCTACTTAAAGAGAGAGAGAGAATGATGCCTTGTACCATGCCAAACCAAAGGTGACCTGAGGCTTAACTTTACAGGCTAATAAACATCGAGTTATTTTTACCTTTATGTCTACTGGTTTTCAACATTAAAGCTGAAGAACTGAGGTCAAGTATAGTCCAACTTGTATTTACATATAGGAAGGGTATCTCTTTGTGAAAGGAAGCATTGATTAGATGTGTGAAAACTCTTTTCACGGAATACTGTGACAAAGAAAGTAGTTATTGCTTCCCTGCCTGTGCTATTTTGTTTCAGCCACCACAATTAGCCACCTTCCCTTTAAAAGACTCTGAGCTCAATACAACTTTTTAATCAGGGCTCGCATCACTAAAAGGACCAAACAATTATGAACCTTAAGGTCTGAGCTGATGGATCCCACAAAAGGCAGAGGTGCTGTCCTCTGTATAGAATGTTTATGTGGTGTGACTCACTACTCACGACGATCTGAATTAGCTCAACAGCAATAAAAGAAACAGGAATGTAAAAATAAACCATAAAAAGATCATAATAATCACTGAATCCTTTTGCTCTTCACACTGAAAGGTGAAAACCTCAGACCTTTTTTATTTCTCCTTTCACTCCTTTTCATAGCCGGACAGGTAGTATGGCCTTTTCATTCATAAACAAGATAGCATCTTTTTTGGAGAAGATAACCTAACCCTGAAGAAAAACTCTCTGCAGTGGAACAGGTTGTATGAGAATAAAAAGAGTGAGGAAAAAACAGAGGCCCCGAAGTACAAAAGCCACTGTTTCATTTGCGAGGGGGATGGCATTGAAATCACCTTGTACAAGAGAAATTTTAAGCCTGCTAAATCTGCTTAGAGGCTCTTGGGAGAAAGGGGGGCTCTTAAAAAATATTAATTAAAAAATAACTGCAGCCATCCAACTTGGACTTTGGAGAAGAACCATCTGAAGACAGAGGCTTCTTATAAAACTAATTGCGTTGGCAAAGCAAGTAGTTTCTTCTCAATGGATTTGATTCCGTGATGCTCATTTATGGCAAAAGAAGAATAAACGAATAGTTTTAGATTGAGCTACTTTAGTAGCAATTCAAAGCTGGGTGCTATTCCAGCATTTCCAAATATATTAAGTTTCTCTTAGACAAAAAGGAGTTGTGCTGAAGGCCAACTGTTGCTCTTCTGCACTAACGACTTTGCTAAGGAATAGGAAAATAGATTATATTCTCTAGGATATATTAAATGACTGCTTTGTAGAGTGACTACTGGGGAAGAAAATCACATTCTAAAAGGGATCTGTGTAGATAGTAGCTGAAAACTGATGATACCCAACCCTCACACCATCCATGGCGGTAATCATGGGTTCCTAAGTTAGCAGAGTCTGAGACAACAGAAATTGACTTTTAATTCACATATAGAACTATGTACATTTCCTAAACCACAAGTTATTCTCAACTGAAACAAAAGATTTGTGTGATTAAAACTCAAAATACATATTAAAATATTTGAAAACCACAAATCTTAGGTTCTACTATTTCTACAAAGATTGAAGGAAACTTGGACTTCCCTGATTCCAGAAGCGATCTTAAGAGCCAAATCTCTTGGCTTGCATAAACTGTGACAGCCTCTGTTGAGCTCTTACTTTGTAAGAAAATATAATGTTGCTTTTTTCTAACCAAAAAAAAAAAAAAAATTAGAATTTCAAAGCTATAGGGATGGCTGACTTCTAATGCGGCCACTTTTACATTAACTAATTATTTCTCAATTCCCCCAAGTCTTAGGCAGATCAGAGATGTAAAGTGATCATAATAACTGCCATCACTAGTTCCTCCTCTACAAAACTCTTTAAATTGAATTTCCTTAGAACCCCAACCTCAGGACTCAATAGAGATGGCATGTGTATTTCCCTTTTTTTATATACCCACTCAATTTAATATCATTTTCCCTTTGATAAGAGGTACCATGATTAAACTTGGGTTACTTTTTGCTTCAGCTCACTAAAAGCTGGGTTCTTTTTTTTTCCCTTCACATTTGTCTCCAGGGTGTTAAAAGATTAACAATTAGTATAAGATATTTAAAATCACAAGGCTATAATATGTAACAATAATTACTACACACAGGGAGGGAAAGGGAAGTGGCTGCTATTCTCCATGTCTGGAGGCAAGAAAAACAAATTATTTCATTTCCAAAGTGCTTATTATTAATTTTTTAATACCAAGAAAACTCCCACTATTATCTGAAGGGGGCATTATTTAACAATAGCTGATATACTTTTAAAATGTTTGCTGGGCAAGGCATTAAGCTGCTTCCTTTTTTACATTACCTAATTTAAACCTCATGACATTTCTGTGTGGTTCAGCATCTTACTACCATCCCCGTTACAGACAAGGAAACCAAGCTCTATAACAGATACATTAAATAAATGGTTGGAACCAATATCTGAACCTCATCTGTTGCTATTAACAATTATATTATATTGATTACCTGAAAAGGCATTAAGCTTTATGATACTCAAAGAATGGAGGAAAACTAATGGAACAATCTACAGTATCTCACTTATGTGACTCTGGAATGAAACTAAAATAACACTCTTAGCATATAAAGGGATGTTAAGACATAGCCGATCTGCCAGCAATCAGCATGTTCCAATACGCAACACTGATAAAATCAGCTCTACACCCAGAACCTAACTACTGGGACTCTGGTATTTACAGAGGAGACATCTGTTCTGTTGAATGATCTGGGCTCAAAAGGCAGCTCAAGTCCAACTCCGGCACTTATAGTACCTGCTTCAAGGTCATTCATTAGTATTGACAGTCTATGTGACTGAGATTTGGCTTGTATAGCAGGCTCTCCCTACGTGTCCCCGTTCATTTTTCCTGCCAACAAGAGCCACTGAAAACCTTCCAAATTTAAAGCCTAGAGCCGACAGGACAACCAAGTAAGGATATCAGTTGGAACACATCAGATACGGACGCAGAGCGAATGTCAGCTTCCACTGACATTACTACACAAAGAGAAAATGGGAAAATGGGAAGGGATAAATGTTTCGTATTCTTATTCTAGAGAGTGTTCTGTGTGTATGTAATATGGTTTGTTCAAGAAACAGTTGTAAATCCATGATAATCATCATGCCAAATAATGCTGCCACATTCAAGTGGCTCCCATCTCCTACCAGGAAAGCCAAGTAGCTTTGGACCATTATATAAAATGACAATGTCTTAGCTGGAAAATTGGGTTCCGTGACTAAGGCCCTATTGCTAAGTTATTCACTCTATCCATAAAGCAAGTGTTTTGCTTTTTTAAAAAAAACCTCTGGGCTCTCAAGTTGCTGGTTCCAGCTGAACCTGGGAAGAAACATAACTAGAGTTAGAAGCTCTTTTATGCCAGGGTTGGATGAAGGGGTTGTACATGGAGAGATGTCAGTGGCCCAAGGAGATTCCAGATTCTACTTTCATGCTGCTGACTTCCCAGTACAACACCTATGTCACTCAAATAGGCTCAGAACTAAGCAAACTGACGCTACTACCACGAATAAAAATAACTCGATTAATATTATCCAAGTGTGGGCTAAAATATCTAATAGAGACATTACCTGTGACTTATTTTTCATTAGTAAGGGGACAGGGAAGGAGAAACGAAAGACCACTGGACTTTCCAAAAGTTGTGAGCTTACTGGTGGTGAAACCAGGAAAGATTCTGAAACTTTGAATCTGCTTCTATATTTTAAAATAGGTAAATGGCATCTCTCCAATAGGGTTATTATGAGAATCAAGTGAAGAAATGCATATGGCAGTGTTCTGTAAGCTCCAAAAAATGCTAAATAAAGGATTATAATTTTCGCTTCCAAGTTCTTCGTCAGTAGCATCCTAATCTATGCAATCTCTGTCAATGTTACTAGAACCTTATGCTCTTTAGACTATGCTAGAAATTTTTTCAATTTCAGAGGTTTAGCTATTATATTTTTTATTCTAAGACTAACTGAAAAGCAGAGGGTAAATTAAAATATCTTCATCACACATTTTTGTTGAATTGCAAACCACCCCAAGTATGAAAAATAAAAGGTAAATAGCAGCTGCAGGCAGAGGATTGGACATTTGAAATTGCATCTACAGCATTAAAACCATGACTTCTTTCCTGGGTTCCCTCCCATTCTGTATGGGCCCAGGAGCAGCCACGTTACGTTCTAAGAGCAAACTCCACGTTGTAGCAGGTCAGTAAGGCGACACACCATCCTCCCTGGAAAACCTCAACAATCAACATCCCCACAACCCGGCATCCTGATGGAGCGCCATGTTACTCAAAAACCAGCTTTTCATGTAACTACGTCTCTCTTTAAATGCCAAGATTAAAAATAAACAAAATAAAACAAAAATTGCACGAAAGCTTGCCAACTTCCCACTTTCTTTGTTCTGTGTGTTCATCCCGGGAGGAGGCCATGAGTTACTGAAATATGTAGAAATACTTGGCCCTTCTCTGAGCAGTGGTGCCCATCAGGCCCCTCTGCTGTTTCCCTCCAATGCTGGCTGTCCCAACTCACAGATGCTTCCTCCCTTTATACTAAGTGCAAGAGCTTTGAGAAAGCTCCTGGGTGTTGAGACCTTTCCTGCTCACTACTGAGTTCCTGGGTGTGTCTCAGATGTTTGGGGTCTCTAGAAACCTAACCTTACCAAGTGATGTGCCCTGAAGCATGGTGGGGAGTTACATCCCCCCTCATTTGATGCAGAGCAAAGAAGAGTTGCACAGAAAAAACTTAATTAATAACAGTATTTGGTTGAGTTTGACAACTATGCTCTGACACTAATATTCTTAGGTTAAAGACACACCCTTGAAGGCAGGAAATAAATTAATGCTTGATTGGTGACTGACCCTTGTTTGCTATTGACATTAATGGAATATTCTTTTACTTGACCAATCCACCTATTACTAACGTACTCCTAAAAGCTGGAAAACTGACCATGGAGGAATTCCTATTTGTCCTGTAGGACTGAGCAAAAAGCCCTTTCCCTATGAAGCTCTGATGACTCACCAAGGTTCCTGACTTCCGCAGTTTTGTTTTGTTTTGTTTTGTTTTTGGCAGGGGCTGGGTTTGAACCCACCACCTCCAGTATATGGGGCCATTGCCTTACTCCTTTGAGCCACAGGTGCCGCCCCCAAGGTCTCTGACTTCTGACACTCTTCCCGCGTATCCCAGTCTCAGCCTCCTCACTGTTCTGTGATCACGTGTTTTCAGGGTTATTTCTGTCCTTAGATTCTGATATGGGTTCAATACTAGCTCTGTCAGTTACTAGCCAGACATTGGGAAAGTTACTTAAGCTCTCTAAGCCTCAATTCTTCATATGTAAAACGAGTATAAAATATCTCCCTCATTAGGTAATTTTGAGGAACAAATGTGATAATCAATGGATTTGTATAGCATGAGTTGTTGTATACCAACAACATATAGTTAATACTATTATTGTAATTATTTTGAGTTTCTTGAGAGCAGTCACACTATCTTAATTCATCTTTGTATCCCCAAAGGATAATACAATGTCAGCTTATAAAGCAAGTGTCCGATAACTGTTTGTAAAATAACTAAATGAAAAGTTGTTTTAAGACTTTTAAGAGCTAGGCACTCCCAGTTTTTGACATAACTGGGCCACATAACATCAAAACATACTAAGTTGTACCCATATCCCACATTAAATATAATTCTGAATTTAAAAATTTAAAGGATTTTTATAATTTTGCTTTTGAGATACCAATTGCATATTTTATTCTAAAGCCGACACTTTGCTTTTCCACTTTTCAAAAATTTTCATGAGGTTCTTGGAAAGCAACAGGCCCTAGTATTGTGCCTAGATCACTTGATGGAGAAATCAGTTTTGCTTTAAGAAGTCAGTTCCCGGCTAGGCACCGTGTTCACACGTCTGTAATCCTGGCACTTTGGGAGGCCAAGGAAGAAAGATTACTTCAGACCAGGGGTTTGAGACCAGCCTGAGCAAAAGCAAGGCACGGTCTCTACAGAAAAAATAGAAAAATTCGCTAAGAGTCATGGTACATGCCTGTAGTTGCAGCTCCTGGAGAGGCTGAGGCAGGAGGATCGCTTGAGCCCAAGAGTGTGGGTTACAGAGAGCTATGATCTCTCCACTGCACACTAGCCTAGGTGACAGAGCGAGACCCTGTCTCAAAAAACAGTAGCTCCTAAAGCTGCAAAGGACAGACAGACAGACACACACACTGAAAACACAATGTGACAACACTTGTAAGTCACAAGCTACTCATGTGCTATGGCAGCAGTTCTCAACCTGTGGGTCACGACCCCTTTGGGGGGTCCCCTACATATCAGATATTTACGTTACGATTCATGACAGTAGCAAAATTATAGTTATGAGGTAGCAACGGAAATAATTTTATGGTTGGGGGTCACCACAACATGAGGAAGTGTATTAAAGGGTCACAGCATTAGGAAGGTTGAGAACCACCGTGCTGTGGGGACCACAGAAAGGGGGGACTGTTAGGGATGGAGGTGTAGATTCTAGACAGATGGAAGAAGGGCAGAAATTCCAAAAGATAGAACAACGTGAAGAGTATACAGCCTGCTCTGAAAAGAGACTGGGAGAGATATTTTCTGGAAAGGTCATTGGGTCCAGATACTGAAGGACACTGCATGCCAGGCTAGAGAATTTGCACTTTATCTTGTAATTAATAGGGAGCCATTAAGTGATTTTACTCCAGGGAGTGATATGATCACACCTGTCTTTTGAAAGATAACTTCTCCGTGGAGAGGGGGGGACCCTGCGGGGAGGAAAAGGCTGGAGTCAGAAAGATCAGTTAAGAGACTGAGGCAGAGCACTCAGGAGCTGATAGCCAGGGGGAGGAACGTGTGGGGAGAAAGTGGAGCTCAGGCTCTGAGGAAGAGTGAAGAGTCAACAAGACTTGGAGGTAGGTGCAAGGGGCGTGGAATCTGCCAGGACCTGGGAATTCCTTAGTCACCTCTACTAAACTCCAATTGATGTTTAGCGGCCTTCTAAGGAAAGACCAGCAGAGAGCGAACTTTAGACGTTAAAAGCAAAGGACACACACATTCTCCACACTTCTGTTGATCGCCCCTGAGGGTTTTGTAGCACCCACTGATACCAAAGACATAATTAAGAAACCGACCCTTCCCCAGCAGTTTTGACAATCCCTGG
Organism: Perodicticus potto; assembly: GCA_963574655.1. Classification (NCBI taxonomy): domain Eukaryota; kingdom Metazoa; phylum Chordata; class Mammalia; order Primates; family Lorisidae; genus Perodicticus; species Perodicticus potto. The sequence goes on along the minus strand of CAUYRH010042468.1, from coordinate 30,675 downwards.
GACATGATTAAAAATGCAGAATCTCACACTCACACAGGACCTACTGAGTCAGACTCTGCATTTTAACAAGAGATTTAGACAATTTCTATGCATATTAAAGTTTGAGGAGCGCCGACTTAGAGCACATTAATTCCAATCATTCTTTTACGTGGTGATCATAAACAGATTGATGACTTAACCAGGGGAGATCTCAGGAAGAGGAATGCTCCTAGACAACTCAAGTGTGGCCTGGGATAAGGAAAATCAGAAATCCTCACTACCAAACTAGGTCAGTTTCCAGGGGGAAATATGTTTAAAAATATACTTAAGAAAATCCAAGTTTGCATGAAGCTAAACCGGTGTGGATCACTGGTGAGTCAATAGGAAAACAGGATCTAGCGTTCTTCCTCCAGGCACATATGACCATTACACACATAAAAAACCTCCTACCAAAGTAGCCAGCTGACTGTGACCAAAGCAAACAGATCATTCTGCAAAAAAACGAAGACTCGCCAGTACTACCCGACTCAGTGGGGTCTGTCGGTTCACATGCTGTCGTATCCTAGTCAAGTTCTGGCTTAGTCGGTTTCACTGTTACTGTGTGTTTTGCGTTTGTGAGCACTGAGCCAGTGAAGGAAAAACAACAAACAGGGGAATAAAGTGGTGGACGGTGAAAACTGAAAAGAGGCTGCAGAGGCGAAAAGTGACGAAATTCAACTCTATGATTCGGAGGCAAGAAAAAAAAAATCAAAGCTCTACTGCCCATTACAGCAGGCCTCGTCCCTCTGTCTCGTGTACAGCATTTGCTGCAAAAATATAGGTAAGAGCAGAAACAGAATTTTAAGAGAAATAATAAGAGTCTTAAGCTGGAGGCAGAAATAATCAGGCTCGGAAAGAACCTTGTAGAAGCTTGGGGGAAGGAAAGGTAAACAACGGCTCACTTTTACACAGCCTCTTAATGAACAGCCATAGATCAGCCTGGACCGAACGAACGGCCTTGTTCTCAGTTGCTGGAGTGAATGTGCCTTGTGCCATTCGGATACAGGGAAACAGCGTCCTCAGCTGTGGCTCACAGGAGGAAGTAACACTTACCTTCAAGAATTGGCCTTAGAGTAAGAACCTAGGTTTAGGGGAGGTCCTTTCCTATTACTATGAAAGTTTATATACGTAGAACTTGAGTTCTTCTTTAAGTTTTCTAACAAGCTTTTTTTTTGGGGGGGTGGGGTGGAGTGCCAGCAGAGGGACAGCAGCAAAATGGTCATTGCCATGTTCTAGCTCCTGCTCTTTAACATAAAAGCGGCACTGCTTCATTCTTCCTTAATAAATCTGTTCTTGTGCAAAGGTTTTCTGCATTTCTCTACTGGGGCAGCCAGATGCCTCACTGCAAGGGCAACAGATCTCTGAACAGGTTTCTGCTGGGTTACTAAGGTGCAGTTTCAGAGAGAAGAATAATGTTCTGAATTTCGGTCTCTTAAGAAAGTCGTTAGGTTTATGGGCAGTCATGCTTGTCACATTTAGAGTGTGAATTACGTACTTCATGGAAACCCACTTAAACCCCTACAGTTGTGCATAGCCATAATTTCTGCAGCATAAGCACCAACAATTGAGGAACTTTATGACTACCACTTTTCATGGATAAGATGCCAAAATCAACCCTTCCAACATTCTAAGATAGTTTTCTTCTTTGTAAAAAAGTTTTCCTTTAAATAAAGAAAAAGAAAAAAGAAAATCCCTAATGGGCTACTTGCTGCTCTATTCACTTTTTAGATTTGTCAATTCTTTGAGTGACTGCCAGCACCAGGGACTCTTTGTAGCACCTTGTACTTGGGAAATAATAAAAACATGAAATGATTAAAAATACTGTGAGTGTAACTGCAGAAGGGACTATATATTCTGGGCCCCAAGGAAGGCCGTTTCTTTGCAGGATCAGACAGACTCCATTTATGTTATTAAATTGTAGCACTATTCACTGTCCAGGCTGGAAGCTTCCCGACATGTCAAAAGCACTAAATATGTCCAAAGCACTCTTCAGAACCGTAACCTTTAGAATGCTGGTTCTCTCCTGCCTTGTAAACCAGAGGAACATGGAACTTGGCATACCCACTTCTATGATAGCTTTTACGTGTCAAAAATGCTTATCTGTCAAAAAAGTGTTTACTTGCATCACTAATTCACTTGTGAATCAAAGAAGTATGAAGACCGTCGGGCTTGTAGGCAGAGTAAACGATCAGTGTTAGAGGTATTAGAGTCTAGGAATTTGCATTCCTAAGGCCCTCCCTGTTGATGCTGACCCCACACTCTGAGACTGGCAAATATAATCACGCTGAATCCTTCCCCATCCAAGTATTATCACGTCTATTTTACAGATGAGGAGACTGAGGCTCAGAGAGGCACTCTACCACCTACTAGCTGTGGGCAAATTACTTAAAATTTCTCAGACCTCCGTGAGGATGACCAATTTGCACCAGGATGGCCCTCCAGCCAGATCTCACCCTTCCCATGTGAACACCCCTTTGACTTTATCTGAATGTTAATCCATGCCCCCTTTTTCCCCACTGCCCATTACTAGCACCCTATCAGCTCAGATTTATGATCTGCCAGCAGGGTTGTGATTAGATGTCATCCCTGTCTTTCTATTACTCAGATATTGATAGATAAAATTCTGTGGTGATGCATTGCCTGTCCTTTCAAAGGTTACTGCCAGCAGATGTTGGAATCAATACAGTTCTTATCTGTCACAAACCACAAGAAAAGCATGGTAAACAAGGCTCAATGAAAGGCCTGTGAACAGGTCACAGAGAGAACTTCAAGATGCACTGTCTCACCAGTTTCTCGAACTGCTCCAGAACCCAGTGGTGCTGAGAACAGGTCCTGGGGCCATCTCTGGTGACCCTTGTTGTGAGCACTGGGAACTGAGGCCAAGAAGCTAAAGCTGTTTTTATGATAACAAGTTTCCAAGATCAATAAGATATTAGTGTTCTTTGGAGGCAAGGATTAAATAAATCTAAGGCGATGTGGTAGGTTCACTGATACTTTTTCTCTATCCATCTTTCAAATAGGAAGAGTCCTTGTTTAGGGGAAAATGGAGATTAAAAATGCAGTCTTTTTTATTTTTTGGATGCTTGTAGCTCAAAGTATTGATAAAAACGGTTATAGTTAAGGTAGTTACTGGTGTCCTAGAAAGTCCTTTGTTTATTTTTGGAAAGAATATGCAGGTCAACTTTCTGGACTGATTTTTTTTTTTCTTCCCCAGGGAAAGAGTTGCTTTATCTACAGAACAAAGGTATGCAGGGGGTTCCAGCTACCTGGTAGGAGTCAGCCCCTTTAAGGCTGAATTCATCCCAAGGGGCGCTAACGGAAGGCCTCCTCCTTACTCTGTATGAGTAGAAATCTTGCCATCAAAGATGTCTTCAACTCCCTGTTACCTCCTCGCTCACTCCTGGCACCGTGCCCCTCCCACCTCGTTCCACCTTGGTGCCAGCCTCCCCTTTGCTCAGCTCTGATGCCTCTGTCACTTCACCTGCTTCTCCATCAACAGATCCATCTCTGAGATGGTGGCTCTTCTTCCCCCTCTTGTTTTAATGTGCTTGGACTGACCTTTCTAGCTTGGGCAAAGGACAACCTCTAAGGATCCCTGCAAAGAGAATAAGACGGCGTGGGTAGGTCTCTAAAAACTGTTCCCACCCCTGGTTTGTAACCTTAGCATGTTACATCAGGCAAATATATCATACATAGATTATATGTGACCAGTGGGTCTCTATCTTTGTGCCCGAGTGTTCAGAATAAGGAGAGTACAGCTGCCGACGAGACATTAGGCCACGTGAAAATGACCGACACTGGTTGATAAGGGGCTGTGGTTGTTTACCATGCTGTAATCAATTTTAAGAAAAAGATTTCCAAATTCTTTTAATGAGACCATCAGTGCCACGTGAAAATGACCGACACTGGTTGATAAGGGGCTGTGGTTGTTTACCACGCTGTAATCAATTTTAAGAAAAAGATTTCCAAGTTCTTTTAATGAGACCATCAGTACCGTTTAGGACTCTGCAGTGTAGAGTTTACCCACTTGGTACATGGGCCAAGTACTTTCCAATGCCTGAGATTCACGGTGGTAAGAGAGGAACTAGGAGGTGAGCTAAATGTCCCGAGGGCATGCCAATTATGGAGACAGTGTTTCTTCCTAGACAAAACTATCAAAGATACGATTTAAAAACATACTGAGAAGTGGTACACAAAAATAAAGCCAATATGAAATTACTATTAGCTATACAAGAAGGCTTCGGGTGGCTTTCCTGAGCTCTACTAGGGTTCTCATTTTAATTAAAGTATTTGTTATTTAACCCACATATTAGGAATCCTAGGACCTCTACGCCACTCCTCTTAAGAATTAATGCCTCTCTCAAACATTAATACAGACTGTTTTATTAGAATCATAAAAATTATATGCCTCATGGTAGAAAAAATTAAAAAGTATAAAGAAAATCTCATAATCCCACAACTCTGAGATTATTATTAACACTAATATTTTAGTATATTCCTTTTCATTTCTATGTATGAGGTGCATGTATATATTTGCACATATATATAAATTTCATATTTTAATTACTATATTATGGTCCATCATATACAAATACGAGAAGTCATTTGACTATCTCCTTTTTGTTATATATTTAGATCGTTTCTAAGGCACTTTTCTAGAAATGCTGCAATGAGTATACTTTCACATAAATATTTGTTCTGTTTTCAGCATAGAGAACATCTTTTTAACATCAAAAACTTCATAGGGCGGTGCCTGTGGCTCAAAGGGGTAGGGCGCTGGCCCCATATGCCGGAGGTGGTGGGTTCAAACCCAGCCCCGGCAAAAAAAGAAAAACTTTGTGTACTCCAATATTTTTAATATTCAGGTTTCAAAAATTACAGCAGCATGTAATACTTCGTGTTACATATATTTTTGTCACCAAATAAACTGAAAATAACAATGATTCCAACCCCAAAGGATCTCAGGACCCCTTTACTCCATACAAAAACTCTGTAGCACCACCCAAGATTTGAGACATATGAAAAACCTTCCCTATTCTTACTTTTTAGGCACTTAGAATATAAGATGATAAAATCAAGTTCAAATTTAAGTCGTAAGTGTGTCCTTCCCACAGAAAACACTGAATGCACGTTAAGTGAAGGATTAAACAAAGGAATACCAGGGAGCCTTTTCTGGTCCCCACAACTGGGTTAAGTGCCTCTCCTATGCGCTTCTGAGAACACCCCACTTGTCTTATTTCAGCACTTGTTCAAACCTCTACATGCTCCCCTAGGCTGTCGTATAATAAAAGCAAGTGGTGAACAAATACGTGTACTTCTAAACCAGGCACCGTGGGCCAAGCTCTGCAAAGCAACAGTGTGTGACTGACCTTCTTAACCATTATAACCTCAGGTGCAGCATGGCTCCTGGTAACAAGGACTTGTGGAATGAATTAAGAAATGAATGAGTGAATAGACAAATAAATAAGCAAATAAAAGATAATTCATCTTAAGATTCCTTTATCTAAGACATCCTATGTCCTTGAGTTATCTTTAAACTTTTTTTTTTTATTTTGAGACAGAGTCTCACTCTATCGCCCAGGCTAGCTCAAGCAATCCTCCTGCCTCAGACTCCCAAGTAGCTGGGACTACAGGCATCCGCCACAATGCCCAGGTAATTTTTCTATTTTTAATGCAGACAAGGTCTTGCTCATGCTCAGCCTGGTCTCGAATTCCTGACCTCCAGTGATCCTTCTACCTTGGCCTTCCAGAGGGTTAGGATTCTAAGTATTAGCCACACATGCCTGGCTTTTCATTAAGCATTTTATTTTGAAATACTTCAAGGCCTACAGAAAAGATGTAAAGATGAAACAGAAAGTTCTGATAAATGCTTCTTCATTCTCTAATGTTAACATTTTACTTAATCATGGTACAATTACCAAAATTAAGACATCAATATTGATCTAATACTACAGTGTGACTGGCAGTTTGAAGGGTACTGGTTTGCTATTTGGTAGAGTGTCACTTTGGGTCTGTTCGATGCTTTCTCATGATTTAAAATTCAGATTATGGATTTGGGGAAGGATGCCACAGAGGCGATACGCCCCTCTCCTTGAATCATCTCTTAAGTACATGTTATCGATGTCTTATTATTGATGAGATTAATCTTGATCACTTGGGTAGGGTGATGTACACCAGGTTTCTCCACTGGAAAATCACTACCTTTCCCTTTTCAGACTCTGTTCTTTGGAGTCATTAAAGTCCAGCTCACACTCACCAAGGAGGAGAATTAAGCCCTATCTCCTACAGGCAGAAGTATTGAAGAATTTGTGAACACATGCATATGTCATGACTTTTATCAAAAAGTCCCCCAACAATAGAAGCTGGAGTGGATGTGGACAAGAAGTCATTTTATCAAAAAGACGCCTGCATGAGGATGTTCATTGCAGCACCATTCACAAAGATGGAATCATGCAATGGTTCAAAGATGTAAAGATGTGGAATCAACGCAAGTGGCCATCAATTCATGAGTGGGTTCATGAAATGTGGTATACGTATACCGTGGAGTACTGCTCAGCCATAACAAAAAAACAAATTAATACCTTCTGCAACAATCTGGATGGAACTGGAGGCCATTTTCCTAAGTGAAGTATCTCAAGAATGAAAAAACAAATAACACATGTACTCGCTATTAAATTGGAACTAAGTGATCGGCACTCGTGTGCACAGATGGAAGTAAAACTCACTGGAAATCAAGCAGGTGGGAGGGGGAGAGGGAGAAGGCGATGGGTGAAATCATACAACGTACAATATCTGATGGGCACACTTATAACTTTGACTCAAGCAGTACAAAAGCAATCATGTCACCAAAACATTTGTACCCCTGTTATATTCTGAAATGAAACACACATGTGCACACCCCACACACACCAAAATAATTAATAAATACTCGGAGGCTGTGAGACTATCCTGTTTCTCCTTAAATTTTCATTCATTAATTTTAGCATGCACTGGTGGATCTTGTTTGCATCCACGATCACTAAGGTCTTCGAATGGTTAATTTCTGGTTCTCTCCTTTAATGGAAACTCTTCCGTAAGAAACTGAATTTTCTTTTCTCCCATTTAGGTATATATTCGGTCATTTATTTATATGAATAATGGACTCATGGATATGTATTTTCTTGTTCAGTTTATAATCCAGTCCTACCCTTATTAATATCCTTGTCCACACTGTTTCACTTTTGACACTGGGAGCTCTTTCTTTTACACCCAGCTTAACAGAATTAAGGACAACTTACAACTAAGTTATCAGGAGCCAATGTAAACAAGCAAACAATGAAATGGAGAAAACCAAAAAATGAGTCAACCGAACATTTTAGAAAGAGATTTTAGGAAAAGATAAAGAGGGGAATACTATATTATTTCCAACTAAGAATAACAAAAGCAGGGCAATCTGTTGTAGTAATAAGTATATATACATCTTTTCTATTCCAGTGTGGTAGTTTACATTCTTATAAGGCAGTTGGGTAATGAGGGCACTGAAATAAGATGAGATAGAGAGTCAAATTCTAACAGACTCAGACGCTCCCTCCACACGGCCGCCTGCCCCCACCATGTTTAAATACTACTCAATTAGGATCAACATTCATTTTTTATTAATGCTCTTCTGAGACAATGGCTCTTTTATCTGCGTTTTATCTTCCAGCTACATTAAGACCAAGGACACTCTCAGAGAAGATCTAAAGGAGAAGACCCTGATGAATTGGGAGTTTAAAATACAAATGGAGCTTCCTTTGTCAGTCTTGACTTGTTTTATTAACATCTGAAGGTTGATTTATAGCAGATTACCAGACAGGAGAGGACTGTTTGTCCAAGCACTTTACTTAACACACACAATTAGAAAAAACAAACATTCAAAAATGTTTCCTTTCTATGGGCTAACGGACGGCACGTTCAGTCCTAAAATAGTCACTGTCGTCTCTGTCATCTATTGTAGCAACCAAGGACAGGTGGGCCGGATCTCAAGACCACAGGAAAACATTCTCTGCAAAATGAAGGTTTCAGAGACCTAGTTCTTCCACGAACACAATGAAGGCTCCGGTGCAGAGACGTTTCTGGTAATGACGATGCCAGCTCGGATCCTGGAATTCGATGATCTAGGCTCAGATCCTGTTTTGACTTGTATGAGCTGTGTGACGTTGAGTAACTTACTTATCCTCAGCCTCCATTGTGTCATCTTTAAAAACAGGAATATTCAGAACCATTACGACACACGTGAGGATGATGTGGGACAACATGCCTGCCCACTACCTGACATAGGGTTCAATTCACACCAGCTTTTAGACGATAATCGTGATTCTGATCACCTTCTTCATTTTCACATGTCAAAATGAGGACAAGCTGGAATGGGGTCGGAATGTGGAAATAGAGTGTGTGGCTTTTTACCAAACAGGAACGCCACAAGGGCAAGTGAAGAGTCCCACTCACGGGATTTCACCATCTCTTTGGAAGGACACACACACGTGCAAAGCATGACATGAGCCACGGGAAGTCAGCCCGCATGACGACGTGACGGCTTTCATGGCACTGTTTGCTTTGAAATGGGAATAAAGCAGAGTAGATCGCATCCCACCTGCCACACGTTGCCTCCCTCCTGAATAAACAGACTTCTACCAGGAGGACAGTGTTCCGTCTGTTTTTAAAACCAATTCCTAGTATCTTTCTAATTTTAGGAATTCAAATATCAATACTGAAGCTTCTCTTTTGCTCATAGGGAGTAAAACGCCTCTCAGAGGGAGGAGCCTGCATGTTTGGTTCATGGTTCACCCTCCAGGGCCAGTGCCTGGCTCTTCATTACCAGGGTATTGTCTCTAAGAAGAAGGCTATGCCAGAACTAGGCACGGTGGCTGGTGTCTTCCTGCTATTCTATTTCTTTTAGGCTCTGATTTTTCATTATTCAGCCATTTACCCCTGTTTCTAGCCATAAGGAAAATGCTTTCAGTGTGTACTTCTTATATTCTGACATGCTCCAGTACTCATTCCTTATAAAATCACAGGAGGGTTTCCTTGTCTTTCCGTACACCTACCTGTGTTGTAAATGCAAATGCTGTTCCTACAGGACGGGTTGACTTATCAGATGCAATTGTGGCCAGCACTGCATTAGGTTAATAAAAAAAAAAAAAAAAAAAAAGTCTTCCAGTGGGAATCTGTTTATACATAACAGCTGTAAACATTTTAATTTCAAACATATAGCTCTACCTTCCTTTTCCAAACTTTTTTTTGGGGGGGACAGAGTCTCATCGTCTGTAAAATGCTGTAAAATCACAGCTCACAGCAACCTCAAACTCTTGAGCTTAAGTGATTCTCTTGCCTCAGCCTCTGTAAAGTGCCGAAATGTCACAGCTCACAGCAACCTCAAACTCTTGAGCTTAAGTGATTCTCTTGCGTCAGCCTCCCAAGTAGCTGGAACTATATGTGCCAGCCACAATGCCCGGCTATTTTGTTGTTGCATTTGTCATAGTTGTTTAGCTGGCCCGGGTTGGGTTTGAACCTGCAAGCCTCAATGTATGTGGCTGGCGCTGTAACCACTGTGCTACGGGCGTCGAGCCAAGGGAACTTTTGGTGTAAAGTCCAGGCCTGTTCTTTGAAGTGGTTTGTGAACAAATGAAATTGCTTCTTAGTAAGTATCTAACTCAGCTGGGAGGACAATGGTCCCTAAATGGTCATTCTTGGACCACAGAAGAAACTTGTTAGAAATGCAAATTCCCAGGCGTCCTTCCAAATCTAATGAATCAGTAAGTGTAGGAGTGGGGGCCGGCAATCTGTCTTAAAAAGGCTTCAGATGATTCTGAGGCCTCCTGAGGTTTGAGAACAACCGTGATAAGAAATGAGCTACGTCTGTGGGATTTAAGGAGGGGCTGGACCGCACCGCAATTCCAGGAAATCACTTACTATGCTTAAAATAAAGGTAACATTCCTCAGCTATGTCTTAACCTTAGGTAACTGTTCTTTAGAGCGGCTTTGACAGATGCTGCTCGTAGCAGCAACATGTAGCCTTTTTGAACCATAAACTAACATTACAACTTGCAGCTGTTCTAGACCACTGGGACTTTTTTCAGCAGGGGTCTCTGTGCAGCACTAACTAGGCGACTTTGTCTGGGTCCCCTTGAGCACCATTCTGCATTATGTCAGAGGGTGAAAACCCCGTGGGAGCAGTGGGCCCACAAGCCATCAGCCCGCAGGCCTGGGCCAACCCCAGGAGGGTCAATTCTTCCCCACAAAGCAAAGCAAGATGTATGCTGACTATTTATGAACTTATGCCTGCTCCATGCCAAGCAACAAACAGCAGCCTTTCTTCTACTAATTTATGGCCACCTGAGTATAAGCATGTCCTGGGTTCTTTTATCATCCATAACTTTGTTCTGTCAGGATATCTGTCACTCCGTGCAGCTCAGTAAGCTCTTTCAAACCCAAGACATCTATATTTCTAAATGGAATCTGAGATGAATTTTGATAAACATGCATTCTGTACCTTAATAAAAAAGGGATTCCCCCCCCTTAACTACCTACATACATAAATGTTTAAAAAGTTACCGAAACCTGCCTTTGCATTAGGTGAAAATTCAATGTCAAGATAATATTAAAAATACACAAAACTGTAGGAAATTGTTTTAACCATGATGTGATAAATAATAAATCAGAATACAAGTTACTTTGCGATTATGGCTTTTCGAGTTTCTTGTCTGTTCCACATCAGTGCCTCGACAGCCCCTTAGTTTAACAATTATGCACAGCAGCATTCTTGTTAGGACTTGATAAAACACTGTCACTGTCTTTGTCCCTGCCATGCGAAGATTCTATAGTAAAAGCTATAATGCACCAGGTTGCCATGAACTGAGGCTGCACACCCAAATATGAATGTTCACAGCAAAGTGCCAATAGATTGAATACAAGTTTGAGCGCTTAGGGGCAAATATAGGGGGTATAACCCAAATATTACTTTGTTGGCAGGCGATTCTCCTTAATTTTAGCTTAGAGTAACTTTCAGCTTGTTTGGCTGGGGAGCACACCCATGCCCTCTTTGGATCTAGTATAGTTCAGGGGCTGAGCCTTTTCCAAAAGCCCCGGCTTCATTTTTAGCAGCGTGTTCTCAGACGAGGCCGTCCAGTGCGCTATCTCCTCAAGGGATATTTACTTACATATTCAGTTCAAATTGACAGTGCCTGGCTTGCGAATGAAATGCCACTTAGGAAGAGAATGCCGTACCATTGTGGGAGATAAATCAAACAACCACTTCTTATTTTAGCACACGCTGGAAATCACACATTTCTAAAGCAGTATGTAAGTTACCTGCACAACAGAAACACGTTCCACCCGCTTCAGGACACTTCCCTGGCTACTACGCAAACTAACCCAAAATTGCTTTCTTCAGCAAAAGTCTCCTTGCTGAAGAAACCAATTAACCCCTTTGGTTCCTTTCAAGACCATGATGGTTTTCAGGCAACGTGGCTGGGTGGAAGTTTAACCTCTGAGGAGGACACTCGCGACAGTGCTGAGAATTAGGAAGAGTCTCCGTGCAGGCCGGAATCGTATTTATGACACGGTCACTGGGCAGGATCCAAAACTCAAGGGAATGACAGAGAGTCTATAAGGTTCGGCTTGTGAGCACGATTATTTACTTCTCAGAATATATGGTTAATCCATCCCAAGCTCAGAGAGGTGGGGGTTTCACATAGCTGCTCCCTTCTGCTGCTGATGGCACTGGATCACCTCCAGGCCGTCCTACGAGACGCCATGCGCTCAGGGACTTAACAGGCCATTCGGGAGGCGAGGTTGAAGAGATTGAGGAGGAGCTCTACATGCTGAGAAGCTCAAGTCACATTGAAGACAAGCCCAGGGGCCTCCAGCTGCTGCACCTGCCCTTGAATCCTGCAGTGGAGAAGCCACACCTGGGCCACGTCCCTGACTACCTGGTTCCTCCTGCTCTTCATGGCCTCCTACATCCTCATGAGAAGCGGAAAAAGCCACCTTCCTCCTGTGGGAAGGCCAAGAAGGCGAAAGCCCAGAGCCCCCTGTGCAGCTTCAAGCTCAAAGGAAAGAAATTCAGATCAGCAGCAAAGCCCTCCTGAGACCATCTGGGCCTCTCTGACACTTAGCACAGTGTGGAGGGGGCTTCCCACTCTGCGCGGACAGGGTGGCGGCTCTGGTGTTTCAAGCAGTGCCTGGACAGACTGGATTCTGGGGCAGCCCTGCAGCACCTTGGCACCGCCAAGCTGGCGTCTTGCTCCTTAACAACAGAATAAAGGTTCTGTTGCATATATACATACCTACATATATGTATATATATGGTTTATAAATTATAAACAATTATATTTTTATGTATCTATAAACAATAAAATATATAACAGCATATTGTTATCCCCTTCCAGTCAGAAAATTGTTTTTCCAGTAGTGTTGCTGGGTTTGCATTGAATCACAACATTGGCCTTACCATTGGCCTTACAGCCAACAGCCCATGCCTATGCAAGGCAGCTGGCTTGGGGTAAGAGGCTGGTGCTCAGAGTTATTAGCTGTAGGTAACGGCTAATGAGGCAAAGACATTTTGTGCCCTTAGAAGAACATTCTTGACTTTTACACAAGCTTTTCTGGTTTGGCCACTGTACTAAAATCTTTGCAGACTTAGGGATATATATTTCAGCTTGAGAGATAAAAAGTGGCTGGGCAAGACTGGAGGCTTGTTCAAGGGATGTCCTCTTTAGGAAAAGAAAAAAAAAATCCTCACCACCACAACTGAGTTTGTCTCTCTGTAAACCCTCTTGAACTGTCTTCTTCAGTGATTATTTTTATTTAATTTTGGAGATAGGGTCTCACTCTGTCCCTGAGGCCAGAATGCAGTAGCCCATCATCACAGCTCACAGCAACCTCAAACTCCTGGGCTCAAGCCATCCTCATGCCTCAGCCTCCCTAGTAGCTAGGACTACAGGTGCCTGCTACAACGAGGTCTTGCTCTTGCTCAAGCTGGCCTCAAGATTCCTGGGCTCAAGCAACCTTCCTGTCTTAGCCTCCTAAAGTGCTAAGCCACCACACCTGGCCTTAGTAAGCCTTTTTTTTAAACACTCACACCTATAATCCCAGCACTTGGGGAGGCCAGGGCAGGTGGATTGCCTGAGCTTACAGGTTTGAGAACAGTCTGAGCCAGAGGGAGACCTCACCTCTAAAAACAGGTGAGTGTTGTGGTGGGCGCCTGTAGTCCCAGCTACTCGGGAGGCTAAGGCAAGAGAATCGCTTGAGGCCAAGAGTTTGAGGTTGCTGTGAGCTGTGATGCCACAGCACTCTACCGACAGTGACAAAGTAAGACTCTGTCTTCAGAAGAAAAAAAGAAAGAAAGAAAGAAAAGAAAAATAGAGGCTCACTCTGTTGCTCTCGGTAGAATGCTGACATTCTAGCTCACAGCAACCTCAAATTCCTGGGCTCAAGCGATCCTCCTGCCTCATCCTCCCCAGTAGCTGGGACCACAGGCGGGTACCACAATGCGGGTCTTGCTCTTGCTCAGGCTGGTTTCAAACTCCAGAGCTTAAGCAATCTTCCTGCCTCAGTCTTCTGGAATGCTAGGATTCAGGCGTGAGCCACCGCACCCAGCCTTAGTAAATCTTGAAGTTACCTATTAGTGCTAGGAAAACACCCATAAAAGTCCCCAGGGTCTGTGCTCAGGAAAAAACCCACAGGTCTTCAAGGAGGCGAGGACCCGCCAGCCCCTGCTCAGTGCTCTGAAGTGCTATTGAGGGTAACCGGAGCAGGGCCCAGCACTGCCTCCATTTATTGTCTGAAGATTTTCTTCTCTGCTTTCTTGATGAAACTGTCAATCTTCATAATGGTGTTAGCAATCACAGGGATGTGCTGCGAAGAGGCTTTAAAGGCATCTGATAAAGAGAAACCTGTGCTCTCTCGTTCCTGAACCCCTCTTTGGAGTCAGTTGCCAGTGATAAGGTTGGGCATTCCGACTTGTACCGAGTACAAGAAATTTGACTTGGTAAGTCAAACTGCCACCACCTCGACGGTGAGCTCGACTGCAGAGCCGCAATCTCTCCACCTGCACACATGGGGACCTTGACACCACCACACTGCCTCCTCTGGTCAGCTGCACTGCCCAGCAGGAAGTAAAAATGCGCTATTCTAACACCATAGTTCAAAGTATTACTTGACCCGGCCATGGCATCTAGACTGGCCTCCCCAAAATGATGATCCCAAATATGATGGTGGCCTGGTGCAAGGGCAGTGCCCAGATCCAAATGTACCATCCATATGCTGGCATTCAAGCAAATCTCAACGAACACACTGGCCGTGCTCTCGTGAAACCTGACATGGCATCAGGGCTACCCGACTCTCTAAATTCCTCCAACCCCAAACTGTCGTCAGCCACAAGCACAGAGCTGAGAGAGCCTGCCGTTTCTTCCCAGGGCAATTCTACACCAGCAGCTTCGCCAAGCCAAGTGGGCAAATCATCAAACTTCGGCGCTCTTCAATGCCCTCTTTGTAGGCCTCCATATCCGTTATTCAGGTCCCCTAAATTGTAAACCACTCAAGGACAAGTGAAGTTTATGCTCCCAATTAGTTATTCTTGAAAACTAGGAGCTGTACAACACACTAAAAAAGGAAAACTGCTTAGTAAATACTCCGCGGAGGCCTCCAAACGGCAGGTGATTCCCACACCAGATGTGATTCAATACCTGAAGGCACCGAGGGGAGTGGGGGGCAGGGCTGGAGCCTCAACTCCAACTCCCGACCACACGAGCCAGGAAATTCAGCTTCAGAACTGTAAAGCTGCCTGGGGTTTCACATACGGCAAATACCTATCGAGCCATGTGACTTATTAAAGCATCTGTCACTAGCCTGGTAGGCTTCCCCTCTGCAAACTCAAAGAACCTTCAGCCTTGCCCACGTGTGCACATCTTAACTGAACACCAAGAAGGGGAGTTAGATCCCTCTTCTGTGTTTGATGAGGCTTTTAAGGAACAAGTTCTCTACTCCAGTGTCTTAGAAAGAAAGTTCACTGCACTGGAATAGGTCATTGTCAAACAGTTATTTGCTGCATTTTTCCTGCTGGAAATTATGCCTTCTTCAAGGAAGGTTTAGGCGACAAAGAGGATTTGTGTAAAAGTATGCCGTCGTCAACTCCCACTATTTCCTTCTCTTCAAATATATCCCAAAAGGAACATGCGCTTAGTAGCACAGCAGGCCGGTATGACCAGAATGACAGCGCTCTTTCCAATTTATACTTCTAGAAGAGAATAAACAGACACAATAACAAAAGCCTTTAGTCTAGATTTCGTATCAGACACTTTGATGAATAGTAGCCTAAAGGGCAACATATTTATAAGTTTTAAGTCTCTCCTGCAACAGAAACTGTCCTGATTTATCCCAATGATAAAGGCAGTTCTGAGAGCTACTTTACCATATTTATTATTTTACAGAGGGGGGAAAAATGTTGATTCAGCCCTCAATCTGCCACCATTGGAGTTATAAATGTTAGTAAGAGACCAATGCTGGTGTCTATAAATATTAATCTATTCCCCATCTGGGCACCCCCACCCCTTTTCTTCCAGAACATTTCCCCCTAATTCTTGCTCCATCTACGGATTTATATTGGCTAAAACCTTAAAAGGAATGGAAAGGGTTGCCTTTTTGAAGCCCATTTGAAGCAGACTTGGGTAGCTGAGAGCCCAGCAAACCTCCAATTCAATGATTATTAAAGAGAAAGCTTTACAGACCAATGTTGACACCTCTTCTGCCAGAGGATAAACAGGCATTCTAGTCTGTTTATACTCATATTCTCACCCCCACTTCCAATAATAAACTTTGGTATGGAAGACTACCTAAGATTTTTATACTCCTTTATTTATAACATGCTTCTTCCTTTGACCCTTGAATTCAAGAGAACACTCCCACTTTATCTAAAATCCAGTCCATTTGGTTTCAGACATAGTTAATAAATCACTTTTGGGACACACCTCCAGTCACTGCTTACTTCAGCTAACTGTGAACCACTGGGAGTTTATTCATTAGCAAGTATGAAAAACATCTGAACGTACCCACCAGCTTGTGTTTGTCTACAGTGTCAAAGTGAACTGTTCATTAGCATCTGTGAGAAATGATCAAGTCACCAATGGGTAGTGAGCCAGCCTGGGTGAGGGACAGAGATTTAGGCACTGCTGTGTTAATCCACACTCCTGTATCAGACACCAGAGCTAGCTCCTTAGTTCGGCTTCATTTCATTAGGCTAAGTATCAGGTTAGGAAAGGAAGCCCTCTGAGGAAGTCAAGGTTCCAAATATACTATTATGGTCATTGCCAAATAATTACATTCAAGCGCAGTGTATAAGCTTTTGGGTTAGGTACAGTGAACTAGTCCTTTATATAGCTTCCTAATATTTGTCCCCATTATAGGGGGACACAGGTTATAATCTTCCCTACACCAGGAAGCCCTTCTTGGAGGTAGAAATTTTCAAGAGGTCTTCATAACACAAAGACGCTAAAGATTTTCAGGGCAGTTTTCAAAAGCTTCATGGATACCAGTCTTGGCTCAATTTGAAAAATGCTTGGTATAAACACTGTATGTATGGGCTGGTTGGATTGGCTGCCAAAGATCCCCGGAGATGTGGTATTCCATGTGGAGCTGCATCTTTAATTAGTCTCAATAGATTTTGTATGTATTCAACATTAATCTATACCACCTGTCCCAGACTACAAGCAGGAAAATGGTTCCTCCTAACCACTCTCACACATAAAATTATTCTGTTCCTTTTGCCAATAAATTCTGAAGGCTCTCTGGAAGGTCTTAAATGTTAGTTTAACATCACTTTTTCTGGTTCCTTATAGATTTTTTTTAAGAGAAACTTGCAAAGACTATTGCGCTATGATTTTGTTAAAGGCAAAAGAAAGCAGTTCACAGATGCATTATTAAAATCCTGACCTCAGACACAAGCAAGAATTTTACTCACTCCGGCATTTTAACTGTAGCCGTCGCATTCCTCATTTCTATTAAGCCTCATAGCCAAAGGATTATATTTAGCTGCAACATTTCTTAAATTTTGCATTCAAGGTTAGAAGTCAGTGAACCAGCTACTCTTAGTTTTTGAGCTTACTATGATGAACAGACTTGTCCCCTCCCCCTTGTTCAAATAGTTTCCTTGGGTTTCCGATTTGTGAAGGTGCATAGAAACTGTTATCGCTCATATTTTAAAATGAGAGAAAAAAACCAAAATGCATTAATTTGAAAATCACTTGGAACTAAATAGAGCTCATATAACAACTAGATCATTTTAAGTTTAACCTCAAAAAAAATTTTTTTTTTTTTTAGTTCTCCAGCATTCCACGAAGCTTAGGTTTTCAAGGGGATCTGACATTAGCAATTTAAAGAGGAGAGACTTCAGGATTTTCACAAAGAATTCAGCAGTTGTTTTTGAGAAGTACTGAGACTCAGAGCAATATTTCTATGATCAAACCCTTGAGAAGAGACCTATTTCGATTTAATTTTATTTCTTGTGTGAAGAAAGCAACATTGTGAATTTGTGAAAGGCAGAAAGAGCGAAGGACTTTAACTTGTGCTCATTGGTAGGCAGATCAGAGGCCTTCGATGTCAGAGTGAGTGGGGTCAATACTGGGTTGGAAAGATAAACTCACTACAGTAACAGGCTTGTTTCCTAGAAAGCTACTTAGTTGTCGACTCATGAACACGTAGTAGATAGCCTAGCAAGATACTAAAAGCTGCTTCTGACATGAAGGCTAAAGAAACAAAACTGTTCTGCTCTATTAAGTCACCTCCTTTATGATGGTAAGCATTACAAAATACCTAAAGAGCTATCTCTGTGCTAGATACAAGAATACAAAACAATGTAAAAGCAAAAAGCAAAATGTAGGCGGTGCCTGTGGCTCAGTGCGTAGGGCACTGGCCCCATATGCCAGAGGTGGCAGGTTCAAACCCAGCCCTGGCCAAAAACTGCAAAAAAAAAAAGCAAAATGTAACGAACAGGCCTGAAACATCACTGCTGTCTAGATAAAATGGCTATACCACAGTGGTGGTTTATCGTTTTGCTATCATATTAAATTCAGAAATATCGCTTAAATGTTCCTCATTAAATGAGCACATTATTCAATTCTGTGCTAAATTTCAGAACAGCTTTTAAACTATAAATGAGAAACAGGAAGTCACATTGGATATCAGTTTGATAATTAAATGAGTTTACCAATGTTTCAAAGACAAAGGGAAAAAAAATGAAACCTACTGATCTTCGTTACTGGAAGTATCATGATTTTTATCACATATTTAACAAACGAACTAGGTACCTTATATGCCAGTTACAAAAATAAATTGTGTTTGGTTCTTAATTAAGTCTTTATCTTTGTGTAAAAAAAAAAAAATTAGGCCTGGGGGTTTAGATTGTCATTTTACACAAAAGTAAATGGTAAATGCCTTTTTACATGCAAAGCCATTAGATATAATTATGCAATGGTAAAGCGTGTATCACACTATAAATGTCATTTGGTTTTACAGTTATAAACTCATCAACATTTATCAAAACATCGCCTGGAGAAAGAATGAGATGGCTAGAGCTTGTAACAAATTCGATGCCATCTTTGAAAACACACGACAAAAGGGTGTCACAGCAAACGCACCCTGACAGACACTAAACAGGTGGCCTTCATTTAATACAAGTTCCATTCTCTCTAGTGAAGTCCCCGACCACACTACTTTATGGTGGGGTTTCAAGGTTTGTTTTCCTCCCTGAAAAACATACTCCTAGGCCACGCTTTTCCACATTGCCCCTAAGGTGTGCGTATTCCCAGCCAACTTCGGCAGGTAAAGGAGCGTGTGAATTCATCTAGATAAGCTTTAGGGTTTGATTTCAATTGCTCATTCAACCACAGATCTTAGCGCTCCTTAGTTAGTAACCCCTTCATGGAGTTCTGTTCAAATGGAAAGGCAGGGCCGAGTCCTGCCAGGTTCCCTGTAGACCACTGGGGTTTGTTTCCTATTTCTTGCTCTGACACCGAGCCACACAGGTGCTTAAGCACGAGCGCCAGGCTCCGCCAGCACACTGTGTTAACCGTTCTCCTTTCTGAGTGCCATTTCACTATCCCCAACAATCTGGCAGTTATCGCCCAGGGAGATTTGTCCCTTGAAGAACAAAATGGCTGGGCTTTAAAAAGTCTACTTCTTCCCCTGTCCGTATTTCAGTTTCATACAACTTGTTAATAGAAAATCTTGACAACGGCCCAGGGTAGTAATGCCCTTGGCGAGGTTTCTGTCAGAGCCCCTCCTTCCCTTTGTGGCACAAAAACGGGGGAGATGAAAACAGGCTCCTGAATGCATAAGAAAGGAGGTACAGTCCCAGGAGAGATCTGATTCTACATATGACAACCGCTACGTGATACCCTTTATCATAGGCTGGGTGCTTCAGATCGCTGTAAGATGCCAGAGGTTCTTGGGTGTGTGCTGCCCGCACCTGAGCAGGGGTGCAGATGTCATGTCTTCCCCCAGGTCCGTCCCCACTTCACTGTCCCCGTCTTGACTATTCCTATTTGTCTTAGGTCCTCTAAAAACTCCCCTTCCTATGAATGAATTGGCCTTAGGATCCCCTACCCAACAAGGTCTTTTTCAGCTGAGGTAACTGACATCTTTTTTCAACCACTTCCAAATGGTAGGAATGGTCACCTCCCATTTCTCCAACCAGCTCAAGAGACAGAGAATGATCAAAGGAACATTTGAAAAAACTCAGTTCTTCCAGTTCTACAAAAATCCCTGCCCACGCTACATCACTGCCCAGAACCGTGGCTCCCCAGAGTTGCCACATACGGACATTTCTATGTGCGCTGAAAATAACCTCCTCTCTCTCCCATGCCCTTTCACCTCTTTGTTGCCCGATCAATTCCAGCTCAGTTTTCTGTGCTCAGCTCAGGTGCCAATTCCTTCAGGAGGCCTCCCCTGACTCTACCCTCCCTAGACAGGCTCCAGATCCACCACACCCTGCCCTTCCCCATTTCAAGACATCTAAGTGCTTAGAAGACTCGACGGTGTGTCTTTAGGACACAGCTTCATGTTTCCCATCTACGAAACGGAGATTTGTATGGCACGTGAGACAGAAGATAAAAGGTATATACAGTTCTTTGATAGACACAGGAATTCAAGAGATTATAATTGTTTGCTCTTTGAACCTACTCTTGTATTCTGCAAGTAACTTACTAAAGAACAAGTGAAGCATAACTAAAAATACAGGGGTTTTTAAAGGGATTTTAAAGGGGGACGGAGTAAGTAGGAATGCATTTCAGTTAAAGGTTCATTTTAACTACTCTGAGAGGCCCCAGTGAGTTTTAATAAGGAGACAAATAAGAATGCGTTAGAGGATAATGGCACACTTGCTACTTAAGGTTCTACATTTCTTGTTTTCCACTAACAGAGATGTATTCTTTTCTTTAAATTCAAGCTGATCCCATTAACAGCGATTTTCAATTTATCAGTCTTTCCAAATAGCCACAGAACACCCGGAAAACACAGAAATGTGTCTCTTCCATGACTAAGGTTAGCAGAAGCTTAGTTATTACCAATACTTGTATTTAATTTCAAGCTTGCCAACTCAGAGCTTCAGAAAGAGGAAAGGAGAAAACAGGTTATTTAAAATTGATGTGTTTTATCATTACCCATCATTAAAAAATGATGCTGTTGTACCATTTCAGAAGTAGCAGGCAGTGAATATTTAATGCTTATACTAGTATTTATTAATTTCACATTTCTACGGTTCTTTATAGAATGACTATTTTAAATGATCATGATTCATATTTTTCACAGATGCTCTGGCATTTAATTTCCACTTGCAAAGCATTTGTATTTGTGCTTTAAAAGCTACTCAGTAGCACCTATAAATCGAAGAACTGCTTAAAACAATAGGCACCATCAGGATTGGAAAAGAGAAAAGTCACATGTGTGGGCATTTGTTAAAGAGATGGCATATGGGTGAAGGAAAAGGAGCTGCGGCGTGCCACTCACAAATCTCTTTGTAGAATACATTAGACCAATGAAACAGAGCCAATTCAGCAGACAAAGCTACGCAGAGACATAGAAAAATAGACAGAAGAATATGTGCACAGATCCTCACAGTAAAATGCCATACGTAAAGCCACACATATTCATGGCAACTTTTTGGGGGGGGGGGGGTGTCTCAACATTCGTTTGGTGTTCTCATTGTATCAGAAACATCCGGAAGGCAACAACTGTCTTGTACATCTAATTTTTTTTATGTATTTAGTCACTAACTTACTGTATTTTCATTGACCAGTATTATTTGACAATTACTTGTTGATTGGAATGCTGCAAAAAGCTTCTACATGCAAATGAGCTATTTCTACCTTACATGCTCCAATCACCTCTCTACTAAGCCAGAACTCTGGATCTCGGCACCCGAAAACTCTCATTGCCCTGTCCTCATCCTGTCATCCGTCCCCTGTTTCTTCCCTGCACCAAGTATCCTACTAGCTCTGCAGAAGTGGAAAAAGAAAAGTCGATCTGTGGTGAACAGTAATAAAGACCACATTTTCTCAACAAGATTGCATCCAGTAAATTGCCAGCCCGAGGGCAAAGTACAGAATGGGGGAGGCTTGTCAGCAAGGAAACAGCTCACAGTTGGTAGCCAAAAGCCAGCTTGAGTAGACAGGAATATATTGCTGACCGGCAGTACAACCCCAACCCCAAAGTCTGCCATAGAAACGTCCTTTATTACTCCAGGTTTCTGTTTTGTTTTATCTATTAGCATTATTATGCAGCATTGATACCCTGAAAGCTCACATCAGCCACCAAGCTCTAATGCTGTTACAGAGACTTGATGAAAGCCATGGCCTGACAAAACAGGCAGGGCTCCCAGCTCCCTGAAATGCATGCTAAAAAGGAAGGTTTGCTTCCTTCCCTAACTTAGGAACAACAAAACGAACAGAACACTCGCGTTAATAATAACAACAACAGCAGTTGTAAAGTCTACTGAAATTATGGTGACTATTCCGCCGAAAGTCAAAATTGAAGCAGATCTTAACTACTAGGGATGTTAGTTATAAATCCCTGCACTGCACTCCTTCTGAAACCAGATGTTAAAGCAAAACAGCTACCAGGGTCAAAGCGGGAAAGAAGGCAGAGCAAGAAAGCTTTCTGTTCTTCGAAAAGTTCCTGTTCCAAGCAGATTTTACCCACCATCCTCATGGCTGAGTCACATGAGGAGGACTTCTATTAATGGAGGGAAGACTGTTGTAACATTTTTATTTTTTGCTCCATAGTCATCACCAGGGAACACTGGTCATGCATTTACTACAGGCCAAATGTCAAAACTACAAAAAAAGGCTAAGCTGCATTCTTCTTTCTCAAGGACCTGAGGGTTTAGCTGTAGAGACAGAATAGACCAATCAAATGGAGAAGACCATGGAGCCACTTGTGATAAACACCGCATGTGTGGTGTGGGCACTAAGCTCTGGGGAACTCCTGCCCTACTGCTCACCAGGGGACAGTGTTCAGTCCCAGCATCCGTGCCTTTCATCCCTGGGGTCATACTCAGAGTGACCAGGCAGCCCTCCACCTGTCCTGAAATTCCCACCCCTTCCCCAATCATATTCTCATCCTCCTGTAGAGATGGGCACCTCTACAATAAATTCCCCTCCCACTGCACCCTGTGGACTGTCACGGAGCCTGGCCTGACTATGTCATATAGAAATGATCTTTTCTGCCATTTTACATTCCATGTGCACTATTATTAATGAAAAAATAATATCTGCTTCATGAACTAAAATGAAAAAAAATAGGTAAAGCACTTCGAATAGTAACTCATACATAGTAAATGTTTAGTAAATGTTAGCCATAATTAATACTGGTCACAGTTTGTTAAAATTACAGTAGAACCTCCACAGTTGACCCTCTCCATACACTGACTGCCTCCTTAAATTGATCTAATTGTCATAGACAGACATGCACCACATGTACGTATCAGTCCAGTAGGCCTGGTTCCTTACGTTGACCCTGTCTGTGTACTGACCAGTCTGTGACAGCCCCTTGGTGGTCAACTTACAGAGGTGCTACTGTATATTGTTACAGAGACTTGATGAAAGCCATGACCTGTCAAAACACGCAAGTCAGTGCATACAACACTCTAGCAGCTCAGGATTTAGTAGGATAGATAAGAAAGGCCTTCACATAATCAGGTTAAAGGGCAGGATATAATAAAGATCATATGAATATTTTAGGAAGGAGCAGCAGGAGTGAAGACAGAGAGGAGAGCCTTACTTTGCCATTACTGTGGCAGGCTCTGAATGCCAAGGCAAGAAAAATATACTGTCTTCCGTAGAGGCTGACAAGTGGCTGGAGGTAGTGAAAGTCTGGGAGAATGGAGGGAACAGAGTAAAGAAGGATCAGGTACCATCATACATTCCAGGAAGAGGAATTCCGCAGAGGTCTGTAAGACGGACTGAATTTTGTGTGTGAGAGTGATGAGGGTGGGAAACGGGGACCACAGCAGTGAAAAGACCCGCTAAGAGGTTACTGGAGCCCTGTCCAACAAGCTGCTGCTGGCCCGAACCAGGGTGCGAGGAGCAGCAGTAACACACAGAACCCGATAAGACCAGATCCTAGAATCATAGAGGACTGCGCAGCTGGTGAGTCATGAAATGGTGGTGGAGGAAGGGTGGCGGGAATGAAGGCAAATGCCAAGGCTTGATAGCAGTGAAGACGGGAAGCCTGGGGGATGTAGACAGGAAGGAGCAGGTGATGCATTCTACCAGTTAGTTGAATAATACAGATTTTCAAAGTGAGCTCACTGGTGAAGATGTAGGTTTGGAAATCAACCAAATCAAGATGACAGTTGAATCAGACCTTCAGAGACCACTGGAATGTAGGCAAAGCCCCAGGATCAGGTAAGACAGTCGTATTCTAAGAATGGCATCCCTTCCTTTACTCACAAATCAGAAAATTAGGCCCCCTGGCAATTACTTCTCATTATAGTGTCATTAAATAGATGTCTTGAGGATGCAAAAATGGACGTGGGGTATAAGTGATGCTTCCAAAGGGGGCAGGGAGTGAAAGCAGACAGATTTAACATGTTTGACACCCCCAGTCAAATATTTTACAAAGACTTTGTTAGCAAAGTTTCAGGCTAACAAAGGGGGAAATCCCTGTGCTTAGTCCTGATTTTGTCCTAAATATCCAAGATTTACTTTACTCTATAATTCCCTTTCTTTTTTTTTTTTAAATGAAAAGCAGTTAAGAACCCAGGGACTTGTACCATGGATTCTTCAACTAAAAATGCAGAGAGAATTTTGCTGTATCATTTTGCAAGTTATAACAGAAGACTGAACTCTTCCATCTTCCTCCAAAGAAGAGAAACATAAAGGCCAGGGAAACTGGTTAAGATTCCTCAGATTTTGTTATGCTGTCCAATATCAGTAAGGAAATAATTCTTCTATGGTAAACAACATCCTAAACAGAAGCCCTTTAGCAAGGATGGGGGTGAGGACCAATTTATAAAATACATGTATTTTTTCACACATACCCAAATACATTAAGTACATATTTTGCCATGGGCATCAAACTCAGTTTAATTAGAACAATATTCCTTCCTATATTTGAAATACTTAGCTTCCACCTAGCTCATCATGCTGCATTGTTCCCATCCCCAAATGAAATTATGGCAAGCCAGTACCCTAGGACGAGCACGTGACTCGCATACAATGTGGCTGCACAAAGCTGAGCCCCTTCTCATAAAAGGGCAACAGATTTGGTCACACTGCACGCTAACAACAAGACACTGGATTTAATCCATTAAATACAAGCATCAAGTAGTAAGACATTTGCTGTCCAGTTAAGGATGTGAATATCAAGCTCATAACCTCTACAGACTATCTTATTCCTGTATTTAAAAAGTTGTAATATAACTCAAGAGAAGCTAGACAGACAGTGTGGTGTGCACAGGAAATGGTGGGTACTAGAAATATCTCCAAAAATGTTCCATCTTGTCTTGACTTGCCAGAACAGCAGAGACTCATGTGCCGCGCTGGTCACCCAGGCTTCCAGTCCCTGGTTTAGGTAGTAGGTGTAAACGTGGCCACAAAATGGAACACCTTTATCACTAGAATGGAATCTGAGCAGTTTTCCTTTTGGAGGGGTTACAAAATAAGCTTTTTCTTGTTTTATTTGGCATAGTGATGAAAAACGCTAGCATTTGTGTATAAGGCAGCCACCGAATAAGAAAGCAAGAAAAGGGAAGGAACAGGGGATTAATCATTAGTCCTACACAATGAACTTTACCTTGACAAGGCAATATAGTCTCTGTAGGCACAGAAGATGAAAAAATCACAGCAAGCTTGATAAGACAGTCGTCCACATTGTATACGAATCAAAGCTGCCCTGTGCAACAGGATCTTCACAGATCCACGGGGCATCAACACCATCAGGGTAAGCAGAGCGGCAACAGGGCCGAGCAGGCCACAGGCAGAAGGATGTCTAAAAGGCACATTTTCTACCAAGATGTGGCTTTATCAACGAGTTCACTTATTTACCTAGGAATGTGGTCTTTCAATGATTAATGATGAGGAATTCTACCGTGACAAGTAACTTATCCTTAATGCATCGCGCTCAAAAACAGGCAGCAAGAAACTGCACATCTCCCCAGACAGTTTGTCAATTTTTGCTTCTCAATGGAATAGAAATAAGAGCTCACTAATGACAAACTGCGAGAGCCGTGGCCCTTCTGGCCTTGACCTGATGTGAGCTATAAATGGATTGGACTCCCAGTAGATTGGGAAAACCCACCCAAGGACAAGGCAGAATCTGATTCTCTAATTACAGAAAAGGGTTACAGAAAAAACCAGACTGTGTCTTTTTGCCTCAGTCGAAAGCCACGGTTCACAGTAGATGCTCAACCACAGTTGTGCCAAGCTGTTCTTGATAGAACTAAACCTACCCAAAGCACAGAGGCAGGGAAGGCCCAGGAACTCTCAATAAAAATAAAGGATAAATAATAGGAGTATTAATTCAGCTAACATCAAGAGTTTAATTGCAATGAATTTTTCCCCTGGCAACTTCAGCTTAAAGAGAATACCAACATAAATGCTACGTTTTACATCTTGGAGGGAAATGGATTTTTTAAAAGGTGGGGAAAGACATTTCAAAACAATTCTCTCTCTCTTTTTTTTTTTTTTACCGATTTCCTATTATAAATTAGGCATAAGTTTATTTCAGAATTGTTGAGCCTCTGAAAATCATTGTTATCCAGCTTAAGATTCTGAATGGCCACTGCCAGTTTCATCTGCCAAATCATGAAACTTGTTCTTCAAGGAAATCATTTAATTCTATGAGAGTTTAAAATGAGTGTGCTAAAAAAGATGGATCTTCAGATGCAGGGCAAATATGCAGTACAAAGCATACCTTCCATAGAAATACACGGGCGGTCTATAACTACAGCGGTTTTCAATGAAAAAAAGCTTAGTTCCCAATACAAAGAAAGAATTTACTTTTCAGCTAAACAACTGATGTGCAAAGGTAGGTTAAAAGTCATAATGCCGTGTTGAACAGCTAACTGAAGGAAAAAGATAGAACACCATGTCACTGACATTTAATCGTGAAGTTAAACAACCGGTTCATTTTTTATAGGTGTGCTTCTGTTTACAATACAACTTAAGCTCGCTTTACAAAGTAAAACACGTATCAAAGACATACAAGTCATTTATCCTGGAGTTTTACTGAAAATGTTTATCCAGATTTAACAAGTTCCTTCCTCCCTTTCTTCTTCTCACTACTTGGTATACTTTTAATAAAAATAAGAATTGTTGAATAAGTATTCTGATTACCATGCACCAAGGATTACGATGATGTCTAACATGCATTATCTTTTGCCATCCTCCCAGTAATCCTAGGGCATAGGTTCAGTGAGTAGCCTTATTTTACACAGGAGGAAATAGAAAGGTTAAGTAACCAGCCAAGTAGGGGCCCAAAGTAGGATTCAAAACCAGGTTCACTACCCTACAGCTTGAACCTTTAACTTCTAGGATGTTAGCTCATATGTATTTTTTGAAATATGATGACCTAGATATAGGATTATAAGAAAGTGTAAAGATCAGGTCTCAGTATTCAAATATGAATCACAATTTGGGAGGGATCTTAAGTTTTAAGGACACTATAGTTAGCAATCTGGGTAAACAACCCATTACTTTCCTATGTAACACTAGAAAAACAGACCAGGATGCCAATGGTTTTGTTCCTTCAATAATTTCAAGGAAAATGTTGCTAATTTGCCCTCTGGGGAGCTGTGAGTGAGGGACCAATGGTTCTCCTAGGGTGTTGCCATAGGTGACAGATGACCAAGACAACTCCATGGAGGCTGCTCTTGGCGTTTCCAGTCAACACATGTTAATCTCCTTAAAAGGTGAGAGAAGCTGAGCCAAGAAGGGCTATGAATGAGAGGACAGTCAGGATCTTAGCAATTATTTACAAGGCAACGAAGAAAAATGAGGATAGGCTGATTAAAATGGAAAAGAAAACTAAGTGAGGTTAAGAAAGAATGCAGGGTTTATAGTAAAATAGGGTCTTCTACATGGCTCAGAAATTACCGGCCTTTAACATGCACCAAGGCAAATGGCCCCATGACTCCATCCTTTAGCCTCTCTGTGGACTGAATTATGCTCCGCACGATATACTAAAGACATCCACGAACAGCTTTTATAGCGTTGATGAATGGCTTTTTAGTTTAGGTTGCATTATGAGAACAAAACAAGTGGTCATGAATCATAACATTTTATAGGTCTGCTGCTTCATATAGTTTTCTAAAATTAAGCCTCTAAATTATATTCCACCCTCATTAGGAAAACAGTCCCAGAAAGAGGAAAGCGTTTTAGAGGCTATGCAAAAAAGGTGATGGTAGATCCAGGCTTGGAAAGCCTGAACTACAGTTAAATTGATGGGTGCTGTGGAAGAAAGGGCATGTTGGTAGAAGAAAGGCATGTGGCTGTGCCCAAGAACTGAGGGCCAGAAGGCAGTGGGGTTCACTACCCACAATCAAATAAGGTCCCGAGGCAGGCCGTTTTCAAATCACAGAGGGCGTCTGAAAGGAGACAGAGAGGGGAAAGTATCCGTATGCAAAGCCAGAAGAGGCGAGGGAAGGGAAAAGGGTCTGAGCAAATCAGGTAAGTGTTTAGCGGTAAAGTGGAAGACCTTACCGGGGTTTAAGAGGCCGCATGCAAAATAAAAAGTCCATTCCCCTCAAGGTAGTCACCATCCAGGCAGAGAGGTAACAGGTAAGAGAACAATGCAAGGTGGCATAAAATTAAATGTCAATTTCTCTGGATGCTACTAGGACCACGCCAGACGTTCAGGGCAAGGTGCCTGTCTGAGCTCTCACAGCACCCTGTGTACGCTGACATGGCACCTACCACGCTGTGTGAAGCCCTGATCCCACTCCACTGTAAGGTCTTCAGGAGCAGAGACCTCCTTGTTCCCATGCCTTAATGAGTACCTCGTGAATCAGACTAAATGCAATGGAAGAGAGAAGAAAATCTTTTAAGGGGGTTGGGTCCTGGACTAGCTCTTGAAGGATGATGGGATTACTGAGGCCGTAAGAGGCATTCCAGGCAGGGGAACCAGCAAGAACCAGGATAAAGGTTTACAAGTCCAGACTGACTGTGCTGGGAGGAGGAAGAGAAGGTGAAGCGGTTACAGCCAGACAGATCAGCACTCATTAAGACGGAGGACTTTCGGCTCCTAAAAATGGGTCAATTATTTCACAGCCTAGAGATGATTCAGTATTATGTTATTACTAATAGAAACAGATGTGAATTATTTTAATATCACTTCTGCCAATGTTGCCAGTTGCCAGAAGAAATCATTCCCACACACAGCACAAGAAAGAGGGGCAGCAGGCTGGCAGTCCTTATGAGAAGGCTCCCCGCCTCCATGTCTTTTCAATAGATTTTAATGTCAGTTTCACTGCTCGAGTTTACCAATTATTTAAAGGTTATAGTCAGTCAGACAAGGTTTGTTCAAAAAGAAAAAAAAGAAAGAAAGAAAGAAAAGAAAAAGAAAGGAAAAACAGAGAAAATGGTCTTTGCAAAAGCATAAAGCACATTCATGCAAGTTTAGATTCTATCACCAAGCACAATTCCAAATGCTTAATTTCCCCTTTCCTGTTTTTCCTCATCACCATGACCACCCCAGAATCCAATAAACATAGTCATCCTGATTCATTTAAAAAACGAAAGAAAGAAAAAAAATTGTCTAAAGCTTTAAAACTCACAGGCGATATGTGAAAGCCAAAGGTTGTGCATTACTTCATTTTAAAGTATACAGTTTATTTCTAAAGGACGCTAGCTCAATAACTAACTTCTCCTATTTTTGGTATGTCTAAGTACTTAACACAGGATTTTCTACGTCCATTCCTATTAAAAGAACTGACCAAAGTCTTTACTTCCTAGATAAATGGACTCTATCCAAGAATGTCATGGAAGACAAAGAAATCCCGCTGGTTCAGTGGTTCAATCCAATGAAGCTTCCACCCTCGGCCTCTGACAGCTCAATCTCAATGCTTCCTGACAGTATGAAGGATTGCTAACTTCTTATGCTCTCACTGGTGGTTCTTAAATGCTCACCAACCAACCAAATGTTGATCAGTCAATGCCAAGGAATCAGAAACCAAATTGCCAATCCCCTGATTTACACAGTCCAAAGACTTGAGAGTGTAACTTCACCTTTCAAGTTTAAAATCAGATTGAACACTTCAGATGTATTAATACGTTTTAATAGATGTATTCACAGTGATGATATTTGTGAATATAATTTATAATTTAAGGGAGAAAAGCTAATACTGCAGCTCATGGTTTCCAACATTTGTTAAGTACTCTCTCTGTGTTAGGATGTTAGGAACTGTTCTAAGTACTTTAGACACTCATAGATCCTCAATAAAAACCCAATGAAACAGCATTCTTATCCCCATTTTACAGATGAGGAAACTGAGGTGCAGAGTTCACCGACTTGTCCAAGTTCACACAGCTAGGAAGGGATGAAGAGTCTGGAACCACTGATAGAGGTTTGTAAGTGCGATGTCTATGAGGCAGGTTGGTGTGATATGAACAAGGAAGACAAGGCTTGGGCTAGAAATTTAATACTGAGTGGCTGTCACATGTTTTCTCCTATTTCATTTATTCTGAAAACAAATATGAAGTGTATTAGCAGCTTCATTTTGATAGACACAGAAGTAGAGAAATTAATGATTTATCTAAGAGCACATAGGTAGTTGGAGTTGAACCTGGAGCTCGTGAGCTCCAGGTCAGTGCTTCTCAACCTTCCTAAAGCCATGACCTTTTAATACAGTTTCCTATGTTGTGGTGACCCCCAACCATAAAATTATTTTCGTTGCTGCTTCATAACTGTAATTTTGCTACTGTTATGAATCGTAATGTAAATATCTGATATGCAGGATGTATTTAGGCGACCCCTGTGAAAGGGTTGTTCAACCCCCAAAGAGGTCGCGACCCACAGGTTGAGGACCGCTGCTCTGGGCCACTGCAGTTCTCTACTCACTTGCTTTCTGTGGGGCAGAACTTGGATCTTACTCTCCATGAATCTCCACTTCATCTAGAGAATGAAATGCTGGTACTCAAGATCTGCTTG